>NW_025903860.1:0-25791 GCF_018835915.1 Vigna umbellata
TGCTTATCTCCAACCTGGTTGGGGTACGACTGTAGACGCCCGGGTGTTCCTTACTAGGGTGCGATTATGTTGAATGTTGGAGAGAGAGAGACTCATGATGCACACGGATAATAATGGAGGTTAACTAGTATAGTGGGAAGGAATGGAGTAGGAGGTGTGTGTGTGATGCTGAACCTTCTGCTCTAGCCATGAGGGATTATCATGTTGAAAGGGGCAACACAGTACGGCTGAGACCTCTAGACGGAGTGTCAGGCCGAACGAGACTCGGTGTGTCGTGAGGAGCAATGTCCCCTGATCTGTCGTGATTGAGATATATATTTTGGCAAGGTGTGCCGTCTAGTGCAACCTGTATTGATAAGACATTACAAAGGTTTTTCGTACATAATGAATTTCGTTCAACTGTTTGTGAATATCCGGCATTACCCCTCGCGTCTTTGTACCTCGTGCAACACTGTCACTTGTCCCCGCTGACCAGATGAGACCATGCGAATTACACATAACCTACGATATGGCTCAGTACTGTTCTGTAATCACCTCCGACCCGTCCGATATCTACCTATATATATATATATATATATATATATATAACTAAGAATAGATGATATTTTAAAAGTCAAATTTATAAAATTGAATTAAATTTATAATTTATTTTTTTAAATAATATCAAATTTATTCAAAAGTTATCTTAACAAAATTTATTATTTATTAGACTTATCATATTATTCACTAATAGATAATTATCAAATTGTTTATTAATATATAATTTCATGATTATGAGACTAATTATTATGATTATAAGAATATTTATTAAATATAATTTCATGTGTAAAATGCAAGTCAACTTCTTAATATTCTTAATATTAAAATATGAATAAGCTCATGATAAAGGAGAAAAAGACTTATTCCAACCAAACTCTTTAAATTTTGACCGGCTACAAGCTTATTGATTTCTCCAATAATATAAACTTTTAACCACTTGTAAAAAATATAATTTTCAAAAGATATAAAGTTTATTTATTTTGCCTTTTATGTGACATCGTGGTCAGAGAAACTATAAAAGGGGTGATATTTGTCTAGAATATGAAGGCGTGGAGATGACAATTGAAAAACATATGTTTGGTTAGAGTGTCATTGTTTTGTTTTTCTTCTGAAGAAATAAGAAATAGTATACATGAACAGGACAATGTCGTGTTTGTTTGTTGCAATGTAATTATTTAATGGGTTTGCAATTGTATATGTAAGCTGGATATTATTAATAACCGACCTCGCCATTTGCCACCACGATTTATGGGAAATATGCGCATGTTGAAGAGAGTTTGAAGTTTTTGGAGAGAGGGAAAAAGATGAGAGGAGAGAGGGATACAATGGAAGAAGAAGAGAGTTGAGCATTGTAGATTTTTCAAATGGAAAGAGAAAGTATATAAATAGGAGACATAGTTCGTTTTGTACTTAAATTATTTAGTGATAATTTATTTTCTTAAATATGAAAGTGTGTGATTGTTTATGTAAGAGTGAGAAGGTTGAAGAGTAAATTATTATTTAAATTTTGAAAGGGTAATGGCAGTTCTTCAAAATAAGAAAATAATATAAAATAAAATCTTGAAATTAAATTGTTGTCTTGTACTTGTACAACTCACACTCGTTATAGTTTCTAAATTTTAAAGTTTATCGCCGTTAACAAGGAATCTCATAACATAACTAATATGTTTCAGAAAGTACTATGGCAATACCTCACTCTTTAGAAACTAAAAGTTTTTACTTTAGAATAAATAAAAAGTAATTATATCTTGTACAGAATAATCATGATAGAAACTAAGTGTATTTATTGAATAAGTTGTATTTATCGAATTATAATATTTTCATTATTCATGTCTATGTTTATCGGAATTGAATTATAATGTCATTGTTACATACCATTGTTTTTATTTTTGTCTTATTTGTTTTTTATAATTGAATAGGTAATCCTTTATTTAAAATTTTAATTATTATATTTAAACATCTTTAATTCTCAGGTTGAGACATATTTTGTGTTTACAAAGATATTTAATTCCTAATTTCAAGAATTTTGCTTTTGTCCTTTAATATTTTTTTTCCACAAAATTTTATCTCCTAAAAGTTAAAATGTATTTTTAGTTATTTTAAAAAGAGTTAAATATATTTATAATTCTCTAAGTATTGACACGAAATTTGAATTTGTCATTATTCAAAATTTTGACACATTTTATATATTTTAGACTAATATTTGAGTTATTTATACCATTTAAAAATTACTATTTAAAAGTCAATTAAGATTTAATATTAATTGGAAAACCGTATAATTGTATAGGTAAAAATAATGATCTTCATGGTCATGTTTTAATTGAAAAAGAAAATATATTAAAAACGTTGAATTTTATATCAATAGTCAGAGTACGAAAAATTAATCGTTTTAAAAATATCAAAATCAATTATTTTTCTTTAAGAAAATTAAAAACACAATGCCATCTGTGAACATAATCTAATTGTTTTTTTTATAAACGAATTTGAGCCTCCAATGTTTTTATTTTTTATATAATTTTTTGTTGATAAAAAAAAAATGTGAACACAGTCTAAGAAACGAAGATTTTTTTTTTTGCAGTCTTCAGTCATCCAAATTTCATTTCTTATAGAAAAATACGTAGTCCATTTTCTCATCAATGTTAAGCTTTAATAAAAAATTGTTAACATAAATTAAAAATAGAAACAAATATATATATATATATATATATATATATATATATATAGATATATTATTTATTATTGATTCATTAATCATAAGTCGCAATGAGTGACCTATCCTCCGGTCGTCACTTAAACAGAAATACTACATATTAAACGAAAAAACATCAACACAATTGTTATAAGTCTTTTTAAGCGACAAAAAAGCAATTATGTTTTCTGACAGTTAAATAATATTGAATAATAAAAGGTTACCTGTTTCTTTCTACATTAAGGGCAATGTCCCCCACTCAAAGTTTGATGTTAATAACAGTAAACAAAAACGCGCTTTGGCTACAATGAAAAGCTTGTAACAAATAGAGTAGTCAACCTTAAGTGACAATTTCTTATTAAGGTGATTTTTTTGCAAAGAGAAAATAATCATTATAAATTAAAATGAATCGCATACAACTAAAAAAACAAAACATTAAAAAAATATGAAAAAATATATTGCACTCCTTCCACTTGGGCAATGACTAATTATGAAAGACTATTTTTTGTATTCTGCCGACAGAGAAACTCATATCCAAAATATTGTTTAATTACCCTTCGTAAGAATAAATAGACTATAATCTAAAGTTTAGTTAGCATGCCACCTTGGTCTTATTAATCATTTGAAAAACCAGCTTTATTTTTTCCTTTTTTAATCACATTATTTAGTCCCACTTCTCTTGTATCAGATAATGTTATTACTTTAAGGATGGTTCAAATCAGAGGTAGTTGCTTAATTTAAATAACATTTTGTTGTGTTCAACCAGCTCTGGGAGTTAAATAAAAAGCTCCAAATTCTTATTTTAGATATTGTAAATTTTGAAGCAAGAAGAATAAATATTTAAGCCGTTTTGAGTTTCAAATTCTAAGTAAATTTTACTTGTTTAAAAATTAAAATTAAATTATAATGTATAAATGAGATTAAAGTTATATTTAAAATTTATCATTTTAATATAATATATTAAAAAATAATTAAATATTTCTTTTTTCTTTAATCCTTTGATATATATGTCCTTTTTAAAGACAAAACGAAACTTTAGATTTTCAAACGGACAAATAGGGTCAAAAAGGGGAATGATTATAAGATGTCATTCTCATTAATTTATTCATTAATTAAGTTTCCACTGTTACGCAAACCTACCAACTTATATTCTTTTACGTCTTATTTCTTTGAAAACATAGGTGTTTATCCTAGAAGCATACCAGAACTACGTTTCCACGAAACTAATAGAACAGGTTTACAGGAAGACCAATAATGACATATCTAAAGTTGACTAGGATTCTTGTTTTCTTGTAATAATACCTTTCAACCTTTATTTGTTCATAAAATTTAATTTAATCATTCTACTTTTAAAATGTTTAATTTGATATTTTCAGCTTTTGTAGAATTCAATGTAACGAACCCTTTTGTCTAAATTAAGCCAATTGCATGAGAAAGTAAAATTTAATGATGGTAGCAAATTTATATTTTGTTCAAGTTTATGATCACCACTAAACGATTAACCGCTTAACGACCGCTTTTATTTTAGAAAACAAATGTAAAGGACACTTCAGAAACCAACCATTGAATAAGTTGGTATTCATAATAAATATTCATAATAAAACTATAGAACTTCACTAGCATTTTTCATATCATGAAATATTATTAATTGGAATAATAAGTTTAATATAATATTTTATAATGTTCACTAGTGCGCGAGGGCTTTTACCGCGGTTCATTTCACTATACGTCGCGGTTTCTTGAAACGCGGCATATCCCCTGTAACGTACTCAACACAACTTGCTTCCCAACTGCCTTCTGGGGAATTCAAAAGTTACAGGGGTTTATATGCAGGCGGGTTCCCAGAGAACCGCGGGCATATACCCCTGTAACTTTGAAATTTCTCTGACTGCAGGAAGTGAGACGTTACAGGGGTATATGCCGCGGTTCTCTGGGGAACCGCGGGCGGCATATACACCTCGTAACTTCTGAAATTCTGTCTGAGCCCGAGTCAGCACTTCAATAATGTGGTGGGTATATGCATGCGGTTGTGCAGAGAACCAGCGTCATCATAACTATGTTTTAATTTTTTATTCATAACGTTGGCGTCAAAAGGCACAGTATCCTTTGACGAGGGCGTATATGCCGAGGTCCCAGTAGAACCGCTAGGCACTATGATGTTCGTTTTATTTACAAAACTGCCACGCGCACCATTATGCTGGGTTCTTCGTTGATACCGTGGCATAATGTGCGCTTGTTAAAAACCCGATTTTTTTACAGTAGGTTGAAATTTTTACTTTGAAAACAATTAAAATAAACGATTAATTCAATAAAACTTGTACCTTAGTACGCAAATTACCAAACGACCACAACAAATGACAATTGATTCACAAAAACATCGGGGTTTATTGACGCTCGTCATCGTATGAACACAGGGATACAAATTATTATCTAAACAAACTTTTATCTAAACTCATTATAGCATGTTTCTCAAATATAGTCTACACACAATCTCGATCTAATAACAACACATTGAGCAGTAGTATTAATTTATTTTAACCAATATAAACTAAACATATTTATAGTTTTTTCCCCAATCAAATTTAAATTAGATTAAATTTATATTGATTCACTTTTTCAATTAGATTAATTCAGTATGATTGGTTTAATATATCTTAATATTAGATTTATCAATTATAAATTGGATCAACTTGACTTATCTAATGTTTTGGATAATTAGACTCAATATTTGATCTATGCTAACTTAATTCGACTTTTGATCAAGTTTGATTATACTTAACTTTTGATTATGCTCGACTTGACTCGATTTTCAGTTAGTATTGACTCTACTCGACTTTTAGTTGGGATTGACTAAGCTTGTCCTTTGACCACAACTGACTTAGCCAACCTTTAGTCGTATATGACTCAACACACCTTCGATTGATTTGGCCGACATGCAGGGCTTACTAGGCCGACTCGGTCAACCTTCGATCGAGTTGACAAAATCAACCTTTATACGAGTCAACACAGTTAACCTTCGGTCGGGACTGACTCAATTCGACCTTCGACTAAAGCTAACTTGGTTTTCCTTTTACTGGTGTCACTCAATCAATCTTTTATCACAGCTGACCAAATCAACTTTATGCTCAAATTTGTAACTTGGGAATTAATTTTGCTCCTTATATATTTTAATATGTTTTCCTAAGAATAAGCTAGATAATTCATGATTGACTTATGTCAATAAGAAATTAAATTGTCTTTTTAAATATTTAGATATGATTTTCTAAGAATAAGTCAAACAATTCATAGATTGACTTATTCTCTATAATTTCATATTACAGGTGTATCGAGATCCGAGACTACAATCCCTCCTTCTTTCGATCGGTTGACATTTGCAAAAAAACACTCCGACCGACGCTTAAGTCAAATTTAGCTTTACGGAGATCAATGTGATAATAATTCAGAAAAAGATGTTTTACCTGGACTTAAATCTCATATTTATAGACCTGATTCTTAATAATAACTATTAATTGCTAATCAATTCCATATCAATGCACTATATTTTATTTCCTATTGTTTGTTATTCGGTCATTAAAGCCATACGTTTCGTTCCTCATCGCATTAATTGACCTTTAATGCTTATCAGTTGTCGATCAACTATTTTCCTGGCCCTTCCGACTTAACCGATCGGCCCAACTCCTCGTCAGGCTAGGCTTCTTTCAGTGGCTACCGGGTACATACAACAAGATATTTTTTAATTATGAGTATGAACAAGATCCTTTTTTTAAAAAAAAAAACATTATAAAAGTAATCATAACCATAATTTATTGAGAAAAAACTGTGGAAAACTAAAAAAAATGGTCATTGTAATTAATGTAACTTTTTAAAAGTTTTCTTTTCCACAAAAATCAAATATAACATATAAGTATTAAATGATAAAGAAAAATACGTTTAAAATTTTATTTTGAATCGACAAGTATTAACTTTACTCTATGAGAAATCAGAATTATATTGATTTAAAAAAAAACTATTAATGTTTCTGTTGAAAGGGACCGAAAAGTGGGGTGACATACAGAAAACACTCCGACGCTCAAGTTAGAATGTATCTTCGCAAATCTAGTGAAAAATTAGTCAAATAAGAGAGTTTACCTTCTCAATCGATTGTTATTTATATGGTTTTAAAGAATATTAACCATTAATTTACCACTTAATTACGATGAATGTTCACTTTAACTGCTCGACAATGACCGTTACATCATTAATTACATATTCATGGACGTTCAAAAGCTGTCTCCAGCCAACGTAGAGTTCGCGAGTACTACCCTGGCGTCCGACTGGGAATGATCGGCTTCCATCACCCTTACGGTCGGTCTGTTTGGACAATCGGTCCCACCTACTTGGTACTGACTAAGCATGCCCGGTCGATCGATCCTACTCGATAGTAACAACTAACATTCTTTTAATTTCAAAAGTTTTATATTTTTTCTTTTAATTATCAAGTGAATCTGGAATTCAATGTGATAAAAATATAATTATCAAACAAATCTAAAATTTTACATGATAGTTAATAATTTTAAAAACTACAATTATGAAGTAAGTATGAAACTTAACATGATGTAATAATTTTGAAAGTAAGTCCAAAACTTAATATAATAAAAAAATGTAATAAATCCGAGAATGGATATGATAGTTAATAATTTTGCAAACTGTAATTATCAAATAAGATAAGTATGAGAGTATAATAATTTCCAATATGATTGTAAAAAGTTTGTAATTTGCAAGTTTGTACCCGTATAAAACGTGAAGATGCAATATGTCAAGTAAAATATGAAGCACTGAAATAGAGAGAACTGGAACAGAAACTAAGAAAAAAAGGTCAGAAAAGAGAACAAGCTCAGCCAAAACCTCTGAGGTCGGCAACCCGGCCAAGTTAGCCTGGTCAAAACACGAGCTTGGCAGCTTAGCAAAGTCAGCCAGCATGGTTAGCTCGGCAAGGTCGGCTAGGTTAACCTGGCTAAAACAAGTGAACTCAACAGCCCGGCCAAAACTCTAAGCTCGACAGCCCAGTCAAAACACATGAGCTCGGCAATCCAACAAGGTCAGCCAGGCTAAGACATTCTAAGCTCAGCAACCTGGCGGTGAAGCCCGACCAAGACATCCTAAGCTCGGTAGCTTGGTCCTATTGGTATTTACGAAAACTGCTACTGCCACAGTCATTCTTAGTTCAATCTAATCACACCCACTCTCATTCACTCACTGTTATCTACAAATAATGGGTTCTATCACTCAACCAATCTCACCACTGACTCCCTGTTGTTGAAATTAAGACTAGGTTTCACAAACATGGACATTGAACCCACTTTTAATTCAAACGAGTATTCCCTTTTTCTATTTCTGGAATTTTCCTATGGCCAATTACTATAAAAGACTCTTTCAATCAAATCGAGAAGAAGATGATAATAATATACGCAATTTGTATTAACCTTCAACAAATCCTAATACTAAGTACATCAGAAGAAACCCAGAACATGTATCAGAACTTAAACAAAGAAGAAGATGATAATAATATGTGCAATTTGTATTAACCTTAAACGAATTCCAACCAGAACATGTATCAGAAATCAAACAGAGAAGAAGATGATAATAATATGTGCAGTTTGTATTAAGCTTCAACAAATTACAACCAGAACATGTATCAGAAATCAAACAGAGAAGAAGATGATAATAATATGTGCAGTTTGTATTAAGCTTCAACAAATTACAACCAGAACATGTATCAGAAATCAAACAGAGAACATATACCACAGAACCAAAAAAAAATGAACTAGCATTTTGTGAATCTTCTTTCCTTTTCAGGTTTATAAGCTTGACCACCTGTGATTCATCTCTCATTCGTTAGAGCTACTTGGAACTAGGAAAATCTTTATCATTCATAGTTGTGAAATTTGAAAATCTTAGGGAAAACTTTCTTCTTCACAACAACATGAGTAATCATTGACAACATTTAAGTTTGCATGATGGTTTTTGGGATCATAGTAGTTTACATTATAGGTATAGTGGGGATGAGTTGCATTTAAGAGTTGAGAATGATATTCCATATTTTGGTAGTTAACTTGATCCTTTGTCATACTTAGCTTGGGAGAAAAAGATCGAAAAACTTCATCCATTCATTATTAGGTGTTGTAAATATCATATAGTTAGGTTGTGTACTTCTAGGTTTATAGGGCATGCATGTGAGTGATGGTATAAAAGAGAGTATGGTGTTAAAAGTGGTAGAAAATCACCAATTAGACATTGGTATGATTTAAGAGCTTGCATAAGAAGAAAATTTGTTCAACCTTCTTTTAAGAAAGATAAAAAGCTTAAACATGAAATGAGAGAACTCATGGAGAGAGATAGATAATTGATTGGAAGTGAAAAAAAGTTCTTTCGTAGAGAGAAAGAGTTTAAAGAGAAATTTGATAAGCTCTTGACAGATAAGGAGAGAAGATATATTGAAAGAAAAAAGGGGAACAAATACAATTAGAGAGAAGGAAAAGAAAGCAAAAGAAAAAGAGAAGGAAGTCTAAGAGCTAAGGAAGAACAAATTCTAAAAGCTAGAGTTGAAAAAGCTTTAAGAGCTAAAGAATAGGAAATAAGAGCTAGAGTAGAAAGAGCTGTAAGAACTAGAGAGAAGGAATTCCTAAGAGTAAGAGTGGAAGAAGCTAGAAGAGTAAGAAAGGAGGAAGCTAGAAAAGAAATGGAGGAGAGAGAAAAGAAAGAGAAAGAAAAAATGAGAGAATAGAAAGGGAGGAGAGACAAAAGAAATAGAAAGAAGAAAATGAGAGAATAGAAAGGAAGGAGAGACAAAGGAAAGAAAAAGAAGAGATTGAGAGCAAAGAAAAGGAAAGTGAAGAAATCCTGCTCAAAGAAGAAGTGTTTACTCAAGGAAACTCCCATTCCCACAATAATAATTGAGTCAAGAGTTTTAAAGGGAGCTTTCCAAACTTTGAGCTCTTATCTTTTTATTAATGATTCTAATTTCTTAATTCCAACCTTGACTCTTAAATTTTTTTAACTCCACTTTCACTCCCCATTTTTTCTAAACTCTTCAATAGCTTTTGAAAAATTACAATTTGAGTTGTTGTTGCCTAACAAGTTCCAAATAACTCAAGGTGGACAAAAACATTTTCGTAAAGTAGGTCTTATTACTTTTAAAGAAAAGTCTAAAGAAACTAAAACAAGAGGTTGTTAGTGCTTTAAGTATTTTGAAAGAGGGAACATTTCTTCTCAATATCCACTTAGTAAAATCTGTATTTAGTGTAGTGAAAGAGTAATGCTTTTAAAAGATCAACACACTCAAAGCTTGGATAACTCTCATTCTTCACCTAGTGAAAAAAAAAGTTGTAGATTCTGTAGAGAAAATAATTTTTCTTAAGGAAATGACTTCAAAAATACAAAAATGATTTTGATCAAGGTTGTATCCGAGTCAAATTAATAAGCAATTAAATGCAGTATAGACTAAAAAGTGACTCTTAGGTCGTCTCTTAAGGACCAAATATTTGTTGAGTCATTAGATCAAACACTTGGTGGGGATTGGGGGGGGNTGATTCTTAATAATAACTATTAATTGCTAATCAATTCCATATCAATGCACTATATTTTATTTCCTATTGTTTGTTATTCGGTCATTAAAGCCATACGTTTCGTTCCTCATCGCATTAATTGACCTTTAATGCTTATCAGTTGTCGATCAACTATTTTCCTGGCCCTTCCGACTTAACCGATCGGCCCAACTCCTCGTCAGGCTAGGCTTCTTTCAGTGGCTACCGGGTACATACAACAAGATATTTTTTAATTATGAGTATGAACAAGATCCTTTTTTTAAAAAAAAAAACATTATAAAAGTAATCATAACCATAATTTATTGAGAAAAAACTGTGGAAAACTAAAAAAAATGGTCATTGTAATTAATGTAACTTTTTAAAAGTTTTCTTTTCCACAAAAATCAAATATAACATATAAGTATTAAATGATAAAGAAAAATACGTTTAAAATTTTATTTTGAATCGACAAGTATTAACTTTACTCTATGAGAAATCAGAATTATATTGATTTAAAAAAAAACTATTAATGTTTCTGTTGAAAGGGACCGAAAAGTGGGGTGACATACAGAAAACACTCCGACGCTCAAGTTAGAATGTATCTTCGCAAATCTAGTGAAAAATTAGTCAAATAAGAGAGTTTACCTTCTCAATCGATTGTTATTTATATGGTTTTAAAGAATATTAACCATTAATTTACCACTTAATTACGATGAATGTTCACTTTAACTGCTCGACAATGACCGTTACATCATTAATTACATATTCATGGACGTTCAAAAGCTGTCTCCAGCCAACGTAGAGTTCGCGAGTACTACCCTGGCGTCCGACTGGGAATGATCGGCTTCCATCACCCTTACGGTCGGTCTGTTTGGACAATCGGTCCCACCTACTTGGTACTGACTAAGCATGCCCGGTCGATCGATCCTACTCGATAGTAACAACTAACATTCTTTTAATTTCAAAAGTTTTATATTTTTTCTTTTAATTATCAAGTGAATCTGGAATTCAATGTGATAAAAATATAATTATCAAACAAATCTAAAATTTTACATGATAGTTAATAATTTTAAAAACTACAATTATGAAGTAAGTATGAAACTTAACATGATGTAATAATTTTGAAAGTAAGTCCAAAACTTAATATAATAAAAAAATGTAATAAATCCGAGAATGGATATGATAGTTAATAATTTTGCAAACTGTAATTATCAAATAAGATAAGTATGAGAGTATAATAATTTCCAATATGATTGTAAAAAGTTTGTAATTTGCAAGTTTGTACCCGTATAAAACGTGAAGATGCAATATGTCAAGTAAAATATGAAGCACTGAAATAGAGAGAACTGGAACAGAAACTAAGAAAAAAAGGTCAGAAAAGAGAACAAGCTCAGCCAAAACCTCTGAGGTCGGCAACCCGGCCAAGTTAGCCTGGTCAAAACACGAGCTTGGCAGCTTAGCAAAGTCAGCCAGCATGGTTAGCTCGGCAAGGTCGGCTAGGTTAACCTGGCTAAAACAAGTGAACTCAACAGCCCGGCCAAAACTCTAAGCTCGACAGCCCAGTCAAAACACATGAGCTCGGCAATCCAACAAGGTCAGCCAGGCTAAGACATTCTAAGCTCAGCAACCTGGCGGTGAAGCCCGACCAAGACATCCTAAGCTCGGTAGCTTGGTCCTATTGGTATTTACGAAAACTGCTACTGCCACAGTCATTCTTAGTTCAATCTAATCACACCCACTCTCATTCACTCACTGTTATCTACAAATAATGGGTTCTATCACTCAACCAATCTCACCACTGACTCCCTGTTGTTGAAATTAAGACTAGGTTTCACAAACATGGACATTGAACCCACTTTTAATTCAAACGAGTATTCCCTTTTTCTATTTCTGGAATTTTCCTATGGCCAATTACTATAAAAGACTCTTTCAATCAAATCGAGAAGAAGATGATAATAATATACGCAATTTGTATTAACCTTCAACAAATCCTAATACTAAGTACATCAGAAGAAACCCAGAACATGTATCAGAACTTAAACAAAGAAGAAGATGATAATAATATGTGCAATTTGTATTAACCTTAAACGAATTCCAACCAGAACATGTATCAGAAATCAAACAGAGAAGAAGATGATAATAATATGTGCAGTTTGTATTAAGCTTCAACAAATTACAACCAGAACATGTATCAGAAATCAAACAGAGAAGAAGATGATAATAATATGTGCAGTTTGTATTAAGCTTCAACAAATTACAACCAGAACATGTATCAGAAATCAAACAGAGAACATATACCACAGAACCAAAAAAAAATGAACTAGCATTTTGTGAATCTTCTTTCCTTTTCAGGTTTATAAGCTTGACCACCTGTGATTCATCTCTCATTCGTTAGAGCTACTTGGAACTAGGAAAATCTTTATCATTCATAGTTGTGAAATTTGAAAATCTTAGGGAAAACTTTCTTCTTCACAACAACATGAGTAATCATTGACAACATTTAAGTTTGCATGATGGTTTTTGGGATCATAGTAGTTTACATTATAGGTATAGTGGGGATGAGTTGCATTTAAGAGTTGAGAATGATATTCCATATTTTGGTAGTTAACTTGATCCTTTGTCATACTTAGCTTGGGAGAAAAAGATCGAAAAACTTCATCCATTCATTATTAGGTGTTGTAAATATCATATAGTTAGGTTGTGTACTTCTAGGTTTATAGGGCATGCATGTGAGTGATGGTATAAAAGAGAGTATGGTGTTAAAAGTGGTAGAAAATCACCAATTAGACATTGGTATGATTTAAGAGCTTGCATAAGAAGAAAATTTGTTCAACCTTCTTTTAAGAAAGATAAAAAGCTTAAACATGAAATGAGAGAACTCATGGAGAGAGATAGATAATTGATTGGAAGTGAAAAAAAGTTCTTTCGTAGAGAGAAAGAGTTTAAAGAGAAATTTGATAAGCTCTTGACAGATAAGGAGAGAAGATATATTGAAAGAAAAAAGGGGAACAAATACAATTAGAGAGAAGGAAAAGAAAGCAAAAGAAAAAGAGAAGGAAGTCTAAGAGCTAAGGAAGAACAAATTCTAAAAGCTAGAGTTGAAAAAGCTATAAAAGCTAAAGAATAGGAAATAAGAGCTAGAGTAGAAAAAGATGTAAGAACTAGAGAGAAGGAATTCCTAAGAGTAAGAGTGGAAGAAGCTAGAAGAGTAAGAAAGGAGGAAGCTAGAAAAGAAATGGAGGAGAGAGAAAAGAAAGAGAAAAAAAAAATGAGAGAATAGAAAGGGAGGAGAGACAAAAGAAATAGAAAGAAGAAAATGAGAGAATAGAAAGGAAGGAGAGACAAAGGAAAGAAAAAGAAGAGATTGAGAGCAAAGAAAAGGAAAGTGAAGAAATCCTGCTCAAAGAAGAAGTGTTTACTCAAGGAAACTCCCATTCCCACAATAATAATTGAGTCAAGAGTTTTAAAGGGAGCTTTCCAAACTTTGAGCTCTTATCTTTTTATTAATGATTCTAATTTCTTAATTCCAACCTTGACTCTTAAATTTTTTTAACTCCACTTTCACTCCCCATTTTTTCTAAACTCTTCAATAGCTTTTGAAAAATTACAATTTGAGTTGTTGTTGCCTAACAAGTTCCAAATAACTCAAGGTGGACAAAAACATTTTCGTAAAGTAGGTCTTATTACTTTTAAAGAAAAGTCTAAAGAAACTAAAACAAGAGGTTGTTAGTGCTTTAAGTATTTTGAAAGAGGGAACATTTCTTCTCAATATCCACTTAGTAAAATCTGTATTTAGTGTAGTGAAAGAGTAATGCTTTTAAAAGATCAACACACTCAAAGCTTGGATAACTCTCATTCTTCACCTAGTGAAAAAAAAAGTTGTAGATTCTGTAGAGAAAATAATTTTTCTTAAGGAAATGACTTCAAAAATACAAAAATGATTTTGATCAAGGTTGTATCCGAGTCAAATTAATAAGCAATTAAATGCAGTATAGACTAAAAAGTGACTCTTAGGTCGTCTCTTAAGGACCAAATATTTGTTGAGTCATTAGATCAAACACTTGGTGGGGATTGGGGGGGGGGGGGTTCTGGACAGTTTTGTGACTTAAAATCTACCAAACTAAAGCATAAATTCAAACACAGATTAAAAACCATTGGTCACTAGCTCAATTCCATTGTTCCAATCACAGATTAACAACAATTAAACACTATTCTAGCCCCTAATCGAACACAAGCTAACTAACTAAGAGAAAACTAACCATGTTTTCATAAGAGCGAATTAAGCAAGCGCTTTGCTCATATTCAATCAATTTTGCAACAAACAGTTTCATCAAACTAAGCGAAGATTAAACACCAATTAGGAAACTAAGCGTATACCCAATCATAAGCGCAAAACAAATTCAATATTGAGCCAAATTATAGCAGCAAAAACACACTTCCAACTCAGAAATTTCATGGAAACGATGCAATTTTGCTAATGACCAATCAAGCACACTTAAGCTACCATTTAAAATGAAACTCAAACAGGAAAACAAAGTGAAAACATCAAAGAAAATGCGGAACTAAAATTTGGTACAAAACAACAAGCACAAAACGAAATTGGAAGCAAAAAAATGCAATTGAAATTAACACTTAAACGAAGTGCAAAATTAAAACAATATTGAATTGTAATTGCGAAAATGAAAAGGGGAAAACGAGATTGGAATTTCAGCAATGCAAAGAACAACAAACAAAAATGGAATTACCAATAGCAATGAAATTATAAAATAATTCAATACATAGAAGAGAAAGAAAACGAAAATGTTGGAACAATCGGTACCGTTATAGAATTTCGCAGTGGAATAACTTATAAAGCGGAAAGCGTGTTCGGTCAAACTCTTAATAAGATGGTCAGTTTTAGAAATTTAATTTTCTTAGAGACAAATTTCCAAACAGTTGATGTGCATAAAACAGTAATCAGTACAGAGAATAGAAAAAAAATCACACAAGCAATTTTTATCCTGATTCGATTCAAAAGAATCTACGTCTAGTTGTTAATCACTATAAAAAAGTAATTAACGTTTTCACTAAAAATAGTTTCACAAGTTTACAATAAAGTAAATGAAACAAAAAAGATAAAACCTTCCTTCGAACGAACGAACCGGAAGAACAACAACTTTGCCAACTTGAAGAGAACCGCTCCGACCTTTGACCCACAAAACGCGAGCTTCTCCTTTTCACAAGACCAGGCAATGCAATGAACTAGCTTTTGGAACTTCCTCAGATCACACTGTATTCTCAAAAGCTTTGTGTTCAACTTGCTTTTAATCTTCACAGAAAAACCACTATATAGCCAGCTGCTCTGAATATCTAAGGTTAAGTTTCAACTGCGACGAATAATCGATTATTGTAAGTGATAATCGATTATTCAAGTCCGTTACAGGGTTTTCAAAATGTGATAATCGATTATATGATGTGATAATCGATTATTCCTGTATGACTCTGTGATAATCGATTATAGCCATTCCATAATCGATTATTAAAGTTAAAAATGCAAGTTTACAAAGTTTACAAGAATTTCCTACTACATTTAATTTCTACAAATTGCTTTTAACTAATTCTAATATCTTCTTCAACTAAAACTTCTTGTAGCATCATCAAAACAAATTTCTTCAAGATTTACCAATACTCCTTATTGGTAACAGAAAATCAAACCTAAACCCCCAAAGCGAGGGGAGTTGGAAAAAGCACTAAGCTCCAATCTTAGAAGGAGAAAAACGTGAAAATGAGTGGAGAGAGAGCCTTTCCCAAATCTGATTTGGGGTTTTAAAAAGCCAAAAGACGAAAATGCCTTCTATATGAGCTTCTTACAAAATATGACCTAACATTAGGTCCAAAGGTGAAATATGTCCAAAACTAAAATAATCATAATTACAAAACGAAATTAAATGATGATGGCAACCCTCTTGAAGTCCTAATCATAATTCCAAAATTGTTCTGTAATTAATAATGAGATTAATTAGATTCAGATAATCCAAATTAACTAAAAATATGAATTATTGATCAAATTAAGCTCAATTAGTGAAAATGAGATAATAATGGAGAATTAAACATAATTCACTAATAAGATTCGGTGTGAAAAGCTAAGTGAATAGTACAAAATAATGATTCATCAACTTTACTCATTTGTTCTTTACTTTAGATATGTTCTTGTTATGGTACACAAATTCCTTCAACTTCTGTTTGATGATTATTTTAGGTACATCTTTGATCCTGGGGGAAATAAACATTTAAGTTGTAGTCCCTTAGATATCATATTGATCTTAGGACATATCATTTTCAATAGGGAGGGTATGATGGAAACCCATCAAGGGAACTTGATGAAGGTATATCTAGGGATCTTCAACTTGAACCAAGGCTAGAAGAATGGAAGAAGAAGGACTTCAAGGACTTCTATCTTATAGAAGATAGTGTTTCAAAGCTTCTCTTCCCTTCTCTTAGGCTTTGTAATATGTAAATAAGTCTTTTCTTTAGGCCTTGTATTTGGGCCAAGGTTACATTTCATTTGGGCTTGTAGTTTGGCCAATTTTATTATTTAGGTAATGTTTTAATTAATTAAAAAAAACTCATAATCGAAAAAAATATACATCATGTCTGAAAAACAACATTTTGTACTAATTTAATCGATTAAGAAAATCTCATAATCGATTAAAAATGATTTAGCTTGCGTCAAAAAGTGCAGTTTTGGCTTTTTAACTTGCTTCTTAGATGGAATGTGAACCAAAGCAGATTTTCGGCTTCCTTGTGCCTTAAGGAACCTGCAGGAATCTTGTTTAAATGAGAAGGCTGCCATTGAATCTACTCTTGAAGAAAGTTCAAGAATCTCTTATATTCAATGTACATTAGTTTTCTTCTTTGTTAAGTCTTTGAGTTCACTACTTCTTCTATAAAAAGAATGCTCAAGCCTTTGTAACATCCACTTAGACTTGAATATAGAGAGAATTGTGCCTAAATTTTACAAGTATCTATTTTCCTAAGTTCATTAGGATATTCTTATTCTTAACTTCTCCTAGCCTTTTTCTTGAAGGTTGGCTCAACCTCTTTCAAGAAACACTCCAAACCCATCCTCCAAACACAATATCCTTCGTTTTTAAGTCCTTCCGCGTCTAGTACATCATCTCTATGGATTCTTCATCAACTTGAGTGAAAAAGGGTTTCCATCATCTTAGCACCAATACTTGTTCCTTCATCTGAGTTTTGATCCATCCTTTGCATCATACTCCATCATTGGTGTCAATTATGCATATTAAAGAAGATTGCCTTGGTCCACCTCCATAAAATGGTTTGCACCAAATCACTTTGGCATCATATAAATAGGTTTTTATTATATAAAATTCATATATAAATCTTGTTCATCTATATAAAAACTTTCTCCCTCAATTTTCTCTAACCTCTCTCTAAGCTCCCTCACTCATTTCTCATTTGATTTTCAATCAGAGACCACCTTTGAGCTTACGGTGGAGAACTCTATGCATTCATCCGATTGGAATATTAATTAGAGTAGATCTACCCTTTACCATTTTCTAGAAATTTTATTTATTTTGTCCATGAGATAATTGGTATTATCATGTTTTTTATTATCTTTATTTGTATCTTTTATTGGTGTTTTTGTTATTATCCTTTTAAATAATTAAGGATTTATTTAATAATTTTAGAAAAAACAAGTATTTTATATTTATTATATAATTAAGATTTTATTAGATAATTTTAGAAAAGATAAGTATTTTATCTTTTATAGATAATTAGTATTTTATTAGATAAAGTTGGAAAATATAAATATTTGAATTTTATTTTTGAAATATTTTGTAGATAGTAGGAAGTATTAAAAGATTGAATAATATATCAAATATATGAAATATCCAAAGATTGAAAGATATATATCCAAGGTATTCTAGTAAAATTCGTTCAAGTGTAAATGTTAGGCCTAGTTCAATTTAGCCCATTAGAGAATTTGGGAAAATTTATAAATAGAAGGCTTTGCACGATTAAAATTAAACTTGATCTAAAATTAGATAAGGTGAAGACTCATTCTGGAGGCTGGATGCTGGAGGCATTCATCATTATTTTTTTTTCTAGTATTTAGAATATATAGAAGTAACTAACCACATTATTCAGTAGGATTGGACATAATGTTTCTTAACTCTTTATGATTTCTATCAGAACCATTAAATTCAACAGTAAGTTGAAGCCAGGTGTTGGTGTGAGGGTTTAGAAAATTCAGAAAGTGGAAGACAAGTGTATGCAACTGGTTGGACCGATCGGTTTTTTACGGTAGTATATAAGCAAAATTTTCAAATGTTGAGCCACTTTTTGCATGCACCTCCTTCTTAACTCTCAAGATTTCTGAGTTTCTCCTCCTTCTCTCTACAATTCTCCTCCTTCTCTCTAAAAATCCTCACTTTCTTCTTCTTCTGATCATCATCTAGGCCGTGTTTGAATTCTTCTTTGGTGGCAAGAAGTTCTTTTTCATCAATCTAGTTGTTGTGTGAAGTGGGTAAGTAAAATCATTCTTCCTTTTTAAGTTTCAGTATTTTCTGGAACATGCAAGCACTGTTCCACTTGCATGTGTTCTTCATCTATCTCTCTTTGAACATGTTTCTGTTTTTGATCCTCTGGTTGGTCCATTTTTTTTACCGATCAAAATTGTAGTAAGTTGCTTTAGAAGTGGTTGCTGGTTAGTCAAAGTGGTGGAAGCTTAGGAAGTGCCTAGTTTATTCAAGGTAAGGGAAGCTAGTGATTTAATTATATGTTTTTGTGTTTGAAGTTGATGTGTGAACGTTTGCATGTATGAATGATGGTATGTTTGATTGAATTGTACTCAAATTATGTGTTTGGCCGAGACTTGTGAACTGGATTGGAGTTCCTATTGTAGAACGTTCGGTTAGTCTGGGTGAGAGAAGAGAGTGTGTGAAAATGTGAGTGGTGAGCAGTGTGTAATAGGTTCAGTGGAATAGGTTTAAAATAACTTAGAAATCACGTTGGATATGGCTAAGTGTCTTGTAGTTGGTTTCTATTGTGGTCGGTCAATAATAGTGTTCGGACAATTTCTTCTATTTTGTCAGTTATGAACCGTTCGGTTCTCTCAATTGGGTAATGTTAGAATCGCTGCAACGGAATTATTAGCGTGGAACAAACCAAGAGGGGGGGGGGTGAATTGGTTATATACTTTTATTGTGCCTTTTATTATTTTTCTCTTAATTTTTCTTATTGGGCAAATGATTAAATATAAATGACACAGTAAGGGAAAGAGAAAAATTACACAGGTGATTTTATCCTGGTTCAGATTACTAGGATCCTACGTCCAATCGCTTATCTCAAACAAGATAAACCTTTTTCACTAACACAAAACACTTACAAATATTAGTCACAAAGAAAAATAATTTGTAAGAGTTTAGAAATACCACCTCTCTTGAAACCACAAGAGACGAACTTACACTTCCTTTGAATCTTCACAAAGGATGACACCACCTCTCTTGAAACCACAAGAGACGAACTTACACTTCCTTTGAATCTTCACAAAGGATGACCACCTCCTTCGAATGCTTCACGAAGGATGATTCTCTTCCAGGCACTTCCTCGGATACACCAAGGATGAACAAGCTATTCCTCTATCACCGCAGAAGCACTTCAGGACTTTGCAGACAAGAGTTTCCTTAGCTTCAACAATCTCACAGAGTTCTCAAAGAGTTCAGAGATCTTTTGCACAAGGAAAGAGTTATTTTTGAGATAAAGAGTGAGCCATTTTATAGACTCAGCCTAATACCCTTCCATTCTTCGAAAACGGGTCATCTAACGCATTTAATCGATTAACATAAATATTAATCGATTAATAATGAGTACAACGGCTAGTTTTTCAAATCTGAACCCCCAACGGTTAGTTTTTCAAATCTGAAACCCCCAACGGCTAGTGTTAATGGATTATTCTCAGGAATAATCGATTAACTAATCGATTATTATTAGCTTTAATCGATTATTACAGGGGCAATTGGGTTTTCAGTGCCAGCCTCGTTTTAATCGATTAAAACTGGGTTTAATCGATTAAAACAGCTTGTGGATGATTCTCAACAGTAAATAAATCAAATATAAATTACAAGAATCAACCCTAATACATAGTTGAGCACTATTACATCAACTTTGATTATTATAAAAGCTTTATAAAATATAGAGATCTTCAATTTGTCTTTATGGATCTTGACTTGTGCAAATTTGTTCATCATCAAAACTTCATCTTTGATTTTTGCTAACAGGTAACTCTGAAGGTGTCTGGTCTCCAACGTTCACATGTTCTCTTTATTCTATGAATGGAAATATAAATGATGAATGATAGATTGTGGTAAAAATGAGAAGGTTGAACTTTTGATTACTGTGGAAGAGAATTCCAAGGTGGAATGTCTCGTGTATGGTTATTGATTTGTCCGTTCGATTTTCTTTTCCCTTGCGATGATCATCCTGTGGATGTGAGCAGAATGCGACGAGTGTTCAGTGGAGAAAGTGTTGGAAGGTAAAGATCCTGTCGCTTAAGTTATGATCGCTCGGTCATCTGTTGTGTATAGTTTTTAATTGGACCATTCGGTCAATAGGTTTAGTATTCCTTTTGCAAACCGATCGGTTTATACAATATGTTGTATCATCGTTCGGTTTATTCCTATGTTTTGTGTCAAACTTATGTTACTTTGTAAAGTTTTTAAGTTCTATGGTGTTTTTGGACAACTGTAATGTTAAATACTTTACTAACTCTAGTTGAACTGATTTATCTTATTATTATATATGATTAATCTATGATATAATATTATGTTATATTTTGGGATGTTACATTAATGGTATCAGAGCAGTTCTTTCCTTAGAACCCTATAGGTTATGAGTATGTTATGCTTGTGATGTGTACTTAGTGTTAGTTTAGACAATATTCTTATCTCCTTGGTTTAGACTGATGGTTCTTTCGCTATGAATGATCAGAGATGGCATCTCAGTCTCCTCCTTCTTCTCCAACTGCAAATTCTCATACATCAGATTTAATGAGAATGATGGAGTCGATAATCATGACAATGCAATAGTAGAATGTTGCATTAGTACAACAGAACACTGTTGCTCTACAACATCTGGAAACCGCTCGGTTATCAATGGAGGTATCTTAGAGACAATATGTGGATCTAATGGCGAGAGTCAGAACCACAGCTAGACCATCTACCTCTTATGTTAATCCTCAGCAAGAGTGGAGTCTTGAAAGTTTTCTTGAACATCATCCGGCCAAGTTTGATGGCAAGTGCAACCCGGATGAAGCAGACCAATGGTTCCGAGATATGGAATGAATTTATAATGCCAAGAGATGTCCGGACGAGAATAGATTGGCGTATTCTGAGATCATGTCGACGGGAGAGGCTAGTCACTAGTGGACTAGCATGAGGACGCTACTAGAAAGCAACAATACTCCTATTTCTTGGGAAATCTTCAAGACGAAGTTCTATGCCGAATACTTCCCTAATAGTGTTCGGTTTGCTAAGGAGGTGGAGTTTCTTGAATTGGTTCAAGGAGGGATGTCAGTATCAGAATATGCAGATAGATTTAAACATTTGTTGAGGTTTCATACGCTGGCCATGAATGAGGAATGACAGTGTAGAAAATTTGAAAATGGATTGTGAGGGGATCTCAAGTTGATGGTGGCTGGTTTATGCATCAAGCAGCTTCCCTCTTTGGTGGAGAGAGCCAAGGTCTTAGAGAAGACCAAGATGGAAGTGGAAAGGCAACAATTGAAGGTTGGAGGACCCATTTTCTCCAGGGGTGGTCTTGGTTCTAGGAAGATTCCTTACGCTCGGCCTTCTTCTTTAGGAGTTAGAGGTCAGTCTTCAAGACCTCCAATACCGTTCGGGCATCAAACCGTTCCAGCTCATATTAGATGTTTTACTTGTGGGGGTCCGCACTATCAGTCGGTTTGTCCTCAAAAGGATAGTGGCAGATGGTGTAATCGGTGTAGGAGTGTAGGGCACTATTAGAGAGATTGTAATATGGGAAGAAGATTTAGTGGTCAACCACAACATGCAGGAAGGTTTTAGCCTAGAGGTGGTAATGGTGGCGGAAGAGCTCAGGCTGCTGGCTGAGTTTATGCACTAACAGGAATGGAAGCAGCAAGTTAAAGTAATCTTATTGTCAGTTCTTGCTTGCTGTATGGAATATCTTGTTGTGTGCTTTTTGATTCGGGGGAAACACATTCCTTTATCTCGAAGGAATGTGTTGAGAAGTTGGGATTGTCAGTAGATGAGCTTCAGTTTGATCTGGTGGTGTCAATCCCAACAGTTGGGAAGCTTAGCACGGCTACTTATTGTACTAAATGTCCAATAGTAGTTGAGGGTCGTCGGTTCAAAGTGAACCCGATTTGTTTACCTCTTCAGGGGTTAGAGGTGATATTAGGAATGGATTGGTTAGCTGCCAATTGCATTCTTATTGATTATGGAGAGAAGAAACTTTTGTTTCCAAATGAAGAACAAGAAGAGTCGTTGTCAATCGGTCAGTTGAGACAGGATATATTGGAAGGTGCTAGTTGCTTCTTGATACCATCTCTTTTGGAAGTGGAAATGGGTGAGCAGAGTTTAGACCGATTGGTGCAGTGTAATCAAATGATAGACCGTTCGGTCGTAAATGAATTTTTGGACGTTTTTCCTAAAGAGATACCAGGGTTGCCTCCTCCTAGAGAAGTGGAATTCTCAATTGATTTGGTGTCAGGAGCAGGGCCGATATCTATATTTCCTTATAGAATGTCTCCAAAAGAGCTCACTGAACTAAAGAAGCAAATTGAAGAGTTGATGGATAAGCAATTCATTCGACCAAGTGTATCGCCTTGGCGTGCTCCTGTACTGCTAGTTAAGAAGAAAGATGATAGTTCTCGGCTCTGTATAGATTATAAGCAGTTGAACAAGTTGACCATTAAGAACAAGTACCCTTTACCAAGGATTGATGATCTGTCGGATCAATTAAATGGGGCTACTATGTTTTCTAAGATAGATCTGAGGTCTGGATACCATCAGATTTTAGTTAAGGAGGGAGATGTGCTGAAGACAGCCTTCCGGTCTCGATATGGCCATTGTGAATATGTAGTAATGTCGTTCGGTGTTACTAATGCTCCCACCATATTCATGGATTACATGAACCGTATCTTCAGACCATTCTTAGATAAATTCGTTGTTTTCTTTATAGATGACATACTTATTTATTCTAAAACACATGAAGAACATAAGGATCACCTTAGAACAACACTCGGTGTGTTGAGGGAGAAGAAGCTTTATGCTAAACTGTCTAAGTGTAACTTCTGGATGCAAGAAGTGCAATTTTTCGGCCATGTAATATCAGCAGGTGGTATTGCGGTGGATCCAGCTAAAGTACAAGCGATGCTTCAATGGGAGAGACCCCGTTCGGTAATTGAGATAAGGAGTTTTGTGGGATTGGCAGACTGCTATAGGCAGTTTATTGAAGGATTCTCTAAGATAGTAGCGTCGTTAACTAAATTGACCATAAAGGATCAACCTTTTGCTTGGACCGATCGGTGTGAAGATAACTTCCAAGAGCTAAAGCAAAGGTTGACGAGCGCTCCGGTGTTAGTTATTGATGACATGAGCAAACCCTTTGAAGTATTTTGTGATGCTTCTTATCAAGGATTGGGTTGTTTGCTGATGCAAGAAGGAAAGGTGGTGGCGTATGCTTCAAGGCAACTTAAAACTCATGAGAAGAACTATCCAACCCATGATTTGGAGTTAGCAGCAGTGGTGTTTGCATTGAAGATTTGGAGGCATTATCTTTATGGTGCTCGGTTTCAGGTGTTGAGTGATCACAAAAGCTTAAAGTATCTTTTTGATCAAAAGGAACTGAACATGAGGTAGAGAAGATGGATGGAATTCATAAAAGATTATGAGTTTGATTTACTTTACCATCCTGGAAAAGCTAATGTTGTAGTTGATGCCTTGAGTAGGAAGATTGTGCATGTGTCTGCTATGATGGTACGAGAATGGAGTTTGATTGAGAACTTTAGAGATTTGAAGCTGCAAGTTGAATTAGAGTCGAACGGTATCAACTGTTATCACTTAGTAGTGGAAAGTGAACTCTTAAACCGAATACGAGAGATACAATTAGTAAATGAAGAGTTGAAGAAACTGATCGGTAGTGAACAAGGTAAAGAGTTTGCTTTGGGACCGAGTAATATTCTGCAGTTCAGAGGAAGAGTTTGTATACCTAATGATAGTGAGTTGAAGAGAATGATTCTTGAGGAAGGACATCAAAGTCGTTTTAGTATGCATCCAGGCATGACTAAAATGTATCATGAACTCAAGGAGTCATTTTGGTGGCCAGGAATGAAGAGTGATGTGGCTCGGTTTGTGACGTCATGTTTAATGTGTTTGATGCATGTGTAGCCATATATTGATCATATAAGACAGTAAGACAATGTCTAGCCTTGATCATATGAGCTAAAGGATTGCAAAAAATTGCTCATGTTTCATAGAGTCTGCACATAATTTAAAAATCTGGTGCAATCTTATAAATTTGTTTTAGTGGAAATTTTTTGTTGCTTAAGCATTGCACAAGTTTGTTTGATGTTTTTAAGCATGTCTCAAGGTGTGGCAACCCATATTAAGCACTGAATTGCAAAAAGCATATCAGTAGTTTTTGTGTTCATTGTTTCACTTGGAGCTTTTAAGCGAGCTCATTTCATTGCATGTGTGTTAGGTGTTTAAAAATTATCTAGCTGATTATCAGTAGTTAGATCTAGTATATTAGGACTTTCCTAGAGTCTTTGTGCTGCTTTCCTCATTTCAATTCACTAATTTCTAAATTTGGTGTTGTTTTGGTAAACATTTGCTACATAATTGGCTATAGCAAGTGCGATTTGTTGAATCTTGTTGTGTTTGTGCATGTACAATGTTTGAGCAAGTTTATTTTGCCATTTCAAAGTTGTGTGCATTGTTCAAATGGTCATTTTTAAGCCTATATGCAGAATCACCTCTTAAACCATCAAAATTGGCTTTAAAATGGAAGTGAACCAGTGAATTCACATTGCAATCTATTTTCAACCTGTTTCAATGTTTAAACATCTTTAAAATGATGATACAAAGTTGTTTCATGCATCACTTGAGTTGTTGAATCACTTTCAATCAATTTTGGATTTAAAATGACCAATTTAGAAGCATTTTTCTGGTGCAGTTTTCAAATTCCAGTGTTGTTTCAAATATGCATTCTTTAATTTCCATTTCTGGATTGGCATAAGTTGGTTTAGTGTTTTCAAACACAATTACATGTTCAATACATTGTAATACAATCACAAAAAGCAAAAAAAACCATGCAATCCAGCTTTGAACCCCAAAATTCAAAAATCTAAAAATCTAATACTCATTTAGGGACTTTCATCAAACAGTTTGCAATTTTTATCAAACAGTTGCTGCACTTTGAATTTGATATGAGTTTTACTTTTTCTAGCTTGTT
>NW_025903861.1:0-10674 GCF_018835915.1 Vigna umbellata
GCCAATTTATAATATATAAGTGAGGTGCAAACCTCACCTTACAAGCCGGTTTTGTGGGGTTGAGTTAGGCTTAAAAACCCACTTTTTAATATTTATTTCTATAGAAGTTTAATGATATATTATGTATGTAAACTAAAAAAGATACATACCCAAGGTGTATGTAAACTCTATTTATAGGGATGTAAATGGAACTTGGAGTGGAGGGACTGATTTGAGTGAAAAATAATTCCGATATTTGGTGCAAGAGGATAATTTGTTTCAAAGGGGATAATCCATAGTATGTGCCTTTTGTGGAGAAATTGATGAAACAATAAGTTATCTCTTTTTTAAGTGTAGGTAACTAAGTGTGTGTGAAAATTTTATGATAATGTATAACACATATGGATTTACACAACCACCAATCAGTTCAAATTGTTAATGCTAAATACTGGAGAAAACAAATTATGATATTGTACAAAGTGTTACATAATCTTTAAGAATGAAAGGCCATATCTTGAGGAGATTTTTGTGAAAGCCAAACTAAAGACATGGGCATGGATTATAGAAAAAATAGTTAAAAGTAAACTTTTTATATTTCAGATGATGTATTGATAAAGTGGAAAGCTTAAAATTCATCACGCTCATATAGTTAAAAGTAAAGTTAATGGAAAATATGTATAATAATTGGGAATACATACTTTTTAGCTACAGGCGTCCTTGCACCCGAGTGATGTAGTAACTGGGATACACTCAACAGTTGTCACTCGAGGTTAGCTCTATCCAAAGTACCCCTAAGGAATAGAACCTCCTGCCATTCCCACACATGACTACTCCCTTCTACGTGAAGATGAGTATCACGGAATATCAGGATGGACCAAGCCAGCATTAGCTATCCACCGTTATACTTTACCAATTCAATATTCAACATATATGAGACGTTCCTCCTTGGAACGCTCGTCCAAAATCCATAATCATAGATTCACTCAATATAGTGTTCGCACTGTAATTTGTTATAATTTATCATCATTCTCATCTTTAACTTTAAGAGCACAAGAGGACAAACGTTCAGTCCTTTGAAGAACTAGGACGAACGTTCAAATAAGGTACTAGATGGACGAACGTGACTATCAAATGGGTCAGTTAAATAAACAAACTCAATGGAAGGTATACTGATACTTAGAAAGATTTCAAAATAAAGATCTTGGATCAAACTTAATATAAGAAGGATGATCAATAATATTTAGAAGTTTTCTTTGAAGAAGTTTGCATATGGAATACTGATACTATTATTTAAACGAACGTAAGGGAATGAATATTTTAATACTTGAACGAACGCTATTTTATCCAAGTGGGTATTCAATATTACGAGCGCTTGGTAAGTGACCGCGCACCAATTCTTGATGAACGCTAGGTAGATGACCGAGTATCAATTATGACGAACGCTTGGTAGAAGCCGAGCGCTACTCAAGACGAACGTTCGGTATACGACCGAACGCTACTCAGGACGAACGTTCGGTATAAGACCGAACGTTACTTAATTCAGTATTATTTAATTTTAAAACGTACGACAACTCTATGCTGAGCCGAACGCTCAGACATAGTAGTTCAATGAGGACGCTCGTTCTCAAACCGAATTCCTCCCAAATGAAAGAATTCTACTCTAAGTCTTTTTTCATGGAAACCGAACGGTATAAGACCGTTCGATAACGATCGTAATTTATCATAGGGAATTCATCAAATCAGATTTTCAACTATCTTAACTTTAACATCATTCATACGATTCAAACTCCATAAATTCATATCCACATTCATTTTCATACTTTATAACATTAATTCACATCATCAAATCCAACTATATTCTAATCATTCATCCTTCATACACATCAAAATCACAAGCAGTACACCCAAATCAAAAATCATATTCATCCAGTGCAACAGGGTTCGTTTATAACAGCTCAACATCATACTTTTCATACATGCAAATCAGATCATACAACATGCAAGTATAAATTAAACATATAAGCTTCCCTTACCTGGACAGCAGTGTACGTTTAACAGTATAACTTGAATCTGCCCAACTATGACTTTCTACCCTCCAAATCTCTTTCTTACGCTCCTTAACTAAGTCCAACCAAAGAAAACTCAGAAAACTCAGTTTATATCCTTGCATGCAAATGAAACAGGGTTCGTAGTAACTCCAGAACTAGGGTATGGTTTGGAAACTTACCGGTTACAGAATCAAAATGGATTCGGATCAAAATGAAGCTCACTGGTCCGTGAACGTTCCTACGGTCTCTGAAAATTGATCGGAGTTGAAAGGAATGAGTAATAGTAGAGAGAAGATGAAAGTTCTTAGAGAGAAGTTGGAGAAGATGAAGGGTTTGGGTGCTGAGGAAGAAGATGAGTGGTGCAGGTGAGAGAGAGAGTTTTCAAAAATTCTGGTTTTGTTATACTCACGTTCGTTCGAACGAACGTCTCCCAAGCTGACACCTGCACACCAAACTCTGAATTGGAAACTTCTCCCGCGACAGGTAGCATGTGCATGCAGTGTTTAGTGCGTTTTTAATGTTTCAGAGAAATGATGGGCGCGGCTTTCCGTGTATGTCAGAGAGGGATGGGATCAGATTAGGGAGTGGGTTTTAATGGCTGAGAAATGATGTGGCGTGCATAAGTGGTGAGGTGTCAGAATTATCTTTGCTAATTATCCAGGGTCTCACATTCTCCCTAACTACAAAAATTTTCGTCCTCGAAAATTAAAAACTTACCCATAAACAAGTGTGGATACAAGTCCATCATTGCACTCTCCACCTCCCACGTTGAATCTCCAGTTTTAGCGTCCCACACTACCTTCACTAGACGAACGTCCTTCCCTTTGTGTAGCTTTGTGCGAACGTCTTCAATACTGACTGGCTATAACTCCAGCGTTCGGTCTGGGCGTAACTGGATGTCCTCCAACTCCAACACATGAGAAGGATTAGCTATGTACTTCCGGAGTTGGGAAACGTGGAAGACTGGATGAAGATTTGACAATTGAGGAGGCAAGGCAAGTTCGTAGGCTACTGGTCCAATCTTCTTCAAAATCTGATACGGTCCTATGAACTTTGGAGACAGCTTCTTTGGACGAACGACTCTCCCCACTCCAGTGATTGGATTCAGTCTCAAGAAAACATGGTCACCTATAGCGAACTCCAAAGGTCTTCTCCTTCTATCTGCATAAGATTTCTGCCTGCTCAAGGACGTCTTCAATCTCTCCTGGATCAATTTCACTTTGTCAGTCGTTTGCTGGATGAGCTCAGGTCCAGTTAGCACGTTCTCTCCCTCCTGGAACCAACAAAGTGGCGTTCGGCACTTCCTTCCATAAAGAGCTTCAAACGGCGCCATCTCAATGCTAGCTTGAAAGCTGTTGTTGTAAGTGAATTCTACCAGTGGCAAGACTTCATCCCAGGCGCCTAAGTGATCTAGGACGCACGTCCTCAGTAAATCTTCCAGCGTCTGGATGGTACGTTCGGACTGACCATCCGTTTGAGGATGATACGCTGAACTCATCTGCAGTTTGCTTCCCAACTCGCCTTGTAACGATTGCCAAAACCGAGATGTGAATCTCGTGTCTCGATCAGAAATTATGCTTGAAGGCACTCCATGAAGACGAACGATCTCCTTGATATATAACTTAGCCAAATTCGTCATTGACATCTTCAAGTTAACGGACAGGAAGTGGGCGCTCTTCGTTAATCTGTCCACGATCACCCAGATTGAATCATGATTCCTGACCGTGCGTGGTAGATGAGTCACAAAGTCCATGGAGATGCTGTCCCACTTCCATTCAGGAATCTCCAATTGTTGAAGTAAGCCGCCTGGTCGTTGGTGTTCGGCCTTCGCACGCTGACAAGTTAAGCAAGATGCCACAAAGCGAGCGACATCACTCTTCATTCCAGGCCACCAGAACGAGCGTCTAAGATCTTGGTACATCTTAGTCATACCGGGGTGTATGCTAAGACGACTGTGATGTGCTTCCTCCAGTATGATCCGCTTCAGCTCGCCATCATTGGGAACGCACGTCCTACCCATGTAACGCAGTAGGACGTCCGTCCCAGCATTGAACTTTTTGGCTTGTTCTGAACCGAGCGCGCTAAAGATCTTCACCAGCTCTTCATCCTCTCGTTGCTTCATTCTAATCCGATCAAAGATATTGCTAGATATTCTAAGGTTACAACACTTGATACTACTCGACTCCAACTCAAACTGCAACCTCAGATCTCTGAAACTCTCTACTAAACGCAACTCTTTCACCATCATTAACGAGACATGTACTGCCTTCCTGCTTAGAGCGTCCGCCACCACATTAGCTTTCCCAGGATGATAGAGCAACTCAAATTCATAGTCCTTCAAAAATTCTAACCAACGCCTCTGCCTCATGTTCAGCTCTTTTTGATCAAATAGATATTTGAGGCTCTTGTGATCACTGAAGACTTGGAATGTAGATCCGTACAAGTAGTGCCTCCAAATCTTCAGTGCAAAAACGACCGCTGCCAATTCCAGGTCGTGCGTTGGATAATTTCTCTCGTGAATCTTCAGTTGGCGAGACGCGTACGCTACCGCTCGTCTCTCTTGCATAAGCACACAGCCCAGCCCTTGATGGGACGCGTCACAGTATACTTCGAAGGGCTTGGACGTGTCCGGAATGATCAATACTGGAGCGCTCGTTAATTTCACTTTCAGCTCCTGAAAACGCTCCTCACACAGATCAGTCCAGGCGAAAGATTGATCCTTCCTAGTCAACTGAGTTAGCGGGGCTACTATCTTAGCAAATCCTTCAATAAAACGCCTATAGTAGCCCGCGAGTCCCACAAAGCTACGAACCTCAGTGACCGAACGTGGACTCTTCCAATCCAACACCGCTCGCACTTTAGCTGGATCTACCGAGATGCTTTATTGATATTATCGACAACTAAAATTTATTGATAATATTTAAAAGTCGTTGATAATTCAAAATTATCAATGGTATATGACTATAAAAAATTTGTCGATAAAATTTTTATCAATAAATTTTATTAACAAAACAAGAATTTTGTTTATAATTAGTAAAGAAAAAATTCATCGATAAAACTTGTTGGTAAATTGACAAAAGATTTTGTCGATAAATATTGCAATCTGGTAAATCTTTTTCCTCCTCTCTCTTTTTTCTTCCTTTTATCTTTCCATTTTTTCTTCTTCCAATACCTCATCCACTCCTCCTCTTGCTTTGTCGTCACCACTTCCATCACCCTTCATCATCGTCCCATTGTTGGCTCCTCATTCTCCTCCTCTTCCTTCTCCTTCTCTCACTTTTCCTTCTCTTCACCTCATTCTCTCACTTTTCCTCTAAGTCTTGTGAGCCATGAGGATTATGGTTATCTTTGTGTTGATATGGGCATGTTTTTTTCGACATTTGATTATTGTTGAGAGTATGCAAAGGTTGCATGGGATTAAAATTCATCATAATATTATATATTATAAATGATAGGTTTGGTTATACTTACACTAACTTATCATTTTGTTTGTGGTTGTGGCTACGATGATCTATGTTATACACGAGCAAAGTATGATGCAATTGGTGGAGGAAATAGAAATGAGGTCACAAAGCTCTTAGAATGTTAAAGTAGAATATTTATATATGTATATATTATTATATTTGATAGTACTTCCTATGGATATAATAATTATTTTCTTTTGAAAATTATTTGAATCAAACTCTTGGAGGACTATAAATATATTAAGTATATGCATAATTTCATGGTATTACATGTTATTAATCATGTGATAAAAAAATTGATAGTGTGATATTTTCTAATTTGGTTCGTTACAATTTTTGTATCAGCGAAGTTATTTCTTAGGATAATCTGGGGCTTATGGGTTTGTCGTGCTTCTGTAGCGTGTAAATAAATGTTTGAGTCTAGTTATACTAATTTGGTTAGTGAAAAAAATTGTATTAAGAGAGAAATAATCTTGATGGAGTGATGAGGGTGCATACTCATGACTAAATATAAGATTATTTGCTTTCTAAAGTTTTGATCGTTTTTACATGAGTGGTTTGATGATAATCTCATTATTTATAATATGTGACATGTTTTCGATGGTTGTTTCCATATTGTACTTAATTTGATTGTGAACATATGTTTGATTTGATTGTAAGAGGTTTCTTTGCCCTAAATGTTTTAGTTTTAGATTTTGGAGTTGACTTTAGGGTTGATGGTTTTACATCAACAATTGTTTCGATGTAACATTATATATACTTATTTTTTTATTGTTGTTGAAGGTCACACATTTCAAATGGAATTGAGAGGTTGATCCTTGGAGGATATATCATTTTTGCATTGTATTGACATTTTGTTAATTGTTGTATTTTTAACTAGTGAGGAAAGATTAGTATGCTTAAACTAAAAATAATTGAAGGGAATAGATAACATAATAAAAGTAGAGGTAAGTAATCTCAAATAGAGGTTTATTGTAAGGGTTAAATAAGTAGTATGTTAGCAATGTAGAAATTATACTAGTGTCTCAATAGAAAATGTCAAGATTGCATTCTGAGAAAGAAGTGAAGTTTTCTTTAGATTCGGTATTTGGAACAAGGCTAGAATTAGTGACACTTTAGGGGGTAAATTCATATGAGAAATGTTAATTAGTTGGTGACACTAGTATAGAGAATGGATATGGCAGTGGTTGTTTTCAATAATCGATAACAGTTCTACGAGTGATGCATATTAAGACGAGGTAAAAAATGGAAGATTTTTTGTCTCGGTTATGAACCAAAGAAAAAAGGTCCACATTTTGCTTTGATTATAAAAACATAAAGCACTAAACCAATAAAAAAAAATTGGGTCTATGGCAACGATTATGAGAAGAACAATTGTCATAAACCCTTTTTCTGCTTCGGTTCACAAACAACCAAGGCAATAGACTATATATGATTTAATATAATTATTTAATTTTAAGGGTCTATGGCAACAATTATGAGAAGAACTGTTGTCATAGACCATTTTCTGTTTCGGTTATAGAAATAACCAAAGCCAAAAGATTTTTTGAAAAAAATATTTTTATATTGAACCTCAAACTAAAAAATATTTTTATATTGAACCAAGTTTGCCTTTTCCAGTGGTCAATAGTAGCACAGTCCAAAAATGAAGAAGTACATGGGGAGTACATTTTGTTCATCTCCTGCTTGCATGTTATTACCCAACACCAGATTGCTCCCAAAACCTACACTGACCATAACATTTCAAAATATAAAAGAAATCATTAAGCTTTAGCTTCATTGTAGAGGAAAAATCTCAAACAACATAGGAATGATCTAAAAATGACCATAATCAAAGATAGGGTGTAGTTTAGATGAGCCACCGTAGAATTTTTTACTGTCGAAATCACGAACCGGACCACTATTTTGCAATTGCGTACATTAATCGAAGCATATTATGCGAGTTAATATGTCAAATCTGTAATATTGTGCAAACACAAAAAAAAAACAATGACAATTGTGCTCACCACAATGATATAGATAAACGAAGTAGCGACAGTAATGAGCAACGAACGCAGCACGACAGCGACAATGATGTGCGATGTAGTGATGGTAGTCGAGCAGTGAGGATGACCTTTGAGTTTAGAGACGAAGTGAGTCGAGTAATAGACGACGACACTCGTTCGCAGAGAAAGGAAGAAGAGAAGTGTGAAATGGTAACATGAGTTTCTTTTGCAAATATAAACCTGTACGAGATGTATGACAGTAATTATTCATAAAAGTGTTGTAGAAAGTAGATACAAACGATTGTTCAAATAATCGAGACCATATGTCCTTCCTAGAAAAAAAACAAGTAGCAATTTTGAAATTTTGATTATTGTAAGACCCTTGATAATAGTTACATTTAAGTTGATAAATACTTTTTTAGAGTATTGTAAAATACGTATAATGCTACAATAAAATAGTATAATGTTATAGTAAAACACGTATGATGTTATAGTAATACGTATGAGGCTACAGTAACCTACCCTCATGAAAAGTGTGTTGCTATAGTAAAATGTAGTACAACTACAATATTGCAAATGTTGTTGACGCTATGTGATTGACGTGAGATATGTGATATGTAAAGGGGATATACAATTAACCTTTTGGCCTCATTATTTAGGAAGCCGCTGCAGAAAGTAGATACAATAACAGTTGTTCAAATAACCAAGCTTTCTAAAAAAATGGACAATTTTGAAATTTTGATCAACCTTTTGGCCTCAATTAGTTAGGGAACTGCTGCAAAAAGTAGATACGAAATAGTTGTTCAAATAACCTATGCCATATGTCCTATTCAAAAGAAAAAAATAACGAGATTTTTGAAAATTTTTGAAAATTTTGGCACACCTTTCAGGTTATGTTCTTCATTAACAAATGTCAAAAGTGGTATATGCTTCAGTTATTTTATAATCAAGACCAATAAGGTTGCAAAATTTTCAAAAATGTAACCAATAAGTTCGCAAAATTTTCAAAAATATCATCGCGTTGTTATATGCTTTGGTTTCTTCAAAGCCGACGCATATTACACGAGTTAATACACCAAATATACACTAGTGTAAAGAAGAAAGATAGGGAATCTAGATGATGTGTAAATTGCTAGCAGATAAATGAGATTGTTTAGAAATGATAGTTGGTTACCAAGTTGCATGGAGAATTAATGTTTTTTGAAAATATATATAAGGTTTGGGCATCCACAATTTAAGTGAATAATGTAGAGGAGTAGAAGGTAACCTATAGATAAATATAATTATAATGAGTATCCATATATTTTCAGTAATGATGAGCGCTTTAGACATATTCATGGATGGGAATAAGGTCCTTTGTATCTTGTTAAAAAAGTTTATCATAGTTTATAAAAGGGACATGCTTATGTAAATGGTAGAAATCTTGACGGAAAAATAATATAAGTAGGAGATTTGGCTAGTGAGAATGTAAATCTTGGAGCATATCATATAAACATAAGAAATCTAGTGAATTTAGTCATATAAAAGTAATGCTTCAATGGAATGTCCCAACACTAATTAGGAGAATAATGCTTGTTGAATTTAGATGGCTATTATAAAAAGTGGAATTTCCCAATATAGTAGTGACGTTAATATGACTAAATTGCAATGCATGAACATTTTACTGGATGAATGGAATTTTATAGAGTTGAAGTAGAGAATGACTCGTTCATCGATATTGGATGTTTTTGGCCAACAACAGCATTTTAAGTATAATATATTACATCATAGGTTGAGACAAGTGTAAATAAAAAATTAAAATTCAATAGATTATGTATGATAAAAATTGTTGGTTCATGGGAAAGATTGCTCTACTAGCGGTATAGAAATGGTGGTAACAGTATTGTTTGGAAGATTTGAAAGCATTGTCTTGGTGGTAGTCAATTTCACATGTTTAGTGGTCTTAAAAATCTCTTACAATTGTTTAATTATAAATTAGAATTCAAAGAGAAAGGTTACCTTACTGATTGTTGGAAGTCCCACATCGACTAGAGATAAGATCAATTCATACTTTATAAGTGGGTGCAAACCTACAAGCCGGTTATGTGGGGTTGAGTTAGGCTTAAAGTCCATTTCTAACATGGTATCAGAGTCATGGTTAGAGCTTATCCTAGCGATGTGTTGTTTTAAAGACCCAAAGGCCTTATATTAATGGTGCTATTTGCACAAGTTTAATGTTGCGAAAGTAAAGGACTGAGACATAAGATATTTATGAAGTTTTAAAGGATTGTGAATTTCAAGTATTCATAACATTTAGAAAAGGTGAATGTTGTTAATGATGTGAGAATGGAACTCAAGTGTTAAAAAGAACAATCAAGAACTTAAGTTATTAAGTTAATAGAGTGTCAAATACTTAATCGACTGAGAATTTCTTGATGAGAAAGCAAATAGAACTCTGGGTTCAAGGGTGATTAACTATCAAAAAGTAAAAAGATAGAAAAAATGGTTTGGTATAGAATTTATAAAGACGACTTTTTATTTATTTATCAAACATGATTAAGTATATATTATTACCTAAAGAGATTCTTTGGATAATTCAAGAGGATGTTTAGTGTGTATTTGTCTATCTAACTTGATATAAGGGTTTTGCTTATTTATAAAGTGTAAGTTGATCTTCTCTTTAATTAATATTCACTTTTCTCATTCTAAAGCACGTACAGGGCAGCAGGTTGTACGATATATTTAATAAACTTAACAAACTTTATTATGAAACTTTATTATCCATAAATCTAATTTATCTTCCTAAAATTAATTGACTTGTAAAGTGAGCTTTACTCATCTATAAATTATAATTTGATTTTTAAATAAGGATAAAAGCACATACTATAGGAAAACAAATTATTTCAATAAAAAAATTAATCTCAGAGAACAAAAATGCAAATGTGATTATATAAAAAAAAATTATTTTGTAAAAATAAAAAAATAATATACATACGAATGAATTACAGAACAAAAATCTGAATCAAGTCCAACAAAGTTATAGTTACTGAAAATTTTATTTCTAAATTAGTTAGTATTCTCGAAGTTTGAATTATTATTACATAATATTAACCTGTAACTTTTTAAAATAAATTATTGGAAAGGCAGGGGTATGTGCTTCTATACATCCACTTTTCTTTATGATAATATATATATATATATATATATATATATATATAT
>NW_025903861.1:11471-24450 GCF_018835915.1 Vigna umbellata
TATATATATATATATATATATATATTACAGTAATTATTATAAAATAATTATAAGATATGTTTTTATTAATTTTTATAATATATTATAATAATAAAGTATATATAATAACTATTATTTTGTAGGTAGCTTTTCTATATATAATAAAATTAATTATATTTACTAGAAAAAAACAATAACAAAATAAATCCACTAAAATGTTATAAATATTATAAAAATCATTTTTATTAATTATATATATCAAAAATTTTATATAGGTATAATCATTTGTATCGATATTGTCTAACTTTACAAATGGAAAACGACTAAATGACACAACATGGACCATATGGACAAGTCCATGATTTATTGGATAAAAAATGCTAAAAGGAAACAAGTATTAAGCTTGTACTCTAATTTGTCTTCTAAGTTAAACTATATTACTCTTTTAAAAAAGGTTACCTATAAATTACTAACTTATGTCAATCATACAAAGTTAATTATTTATAAACCCTTGTCTCTTCTGATTGAAAAAACGAACATACTTATTATATATTAATATACTTTGTAGATAACAATAGTATTTTCTCAATTAGGTTACGTGTAGATACACTTTCAACACTAAAAGAATAAAATAGAATTAAAATGAGATAATCTTATTTTTGTAAATTAAAGTTAACTTATGCACTTTAACTTTTATTCAACATTACTCTAACCTAATTTTTTAAAAGTTAACTTGTTTGAATTAACTTTTAACTATTAAAAAAAGAGTATTTATTTGACTTTTTCCTTTTTCATAAATACTTAAGATGTTTCTCCAAATAAAATCTTAATGAAATTTGAAACATATAGTTACTTAACAAGTACAGTTTGACAATTTGGTTTCATAATAGTACCTATGAAAAATAATGCAAGGAATATGGTGGAGTTGAATGCTCCTTCAGAACGTAAAGACAACACCTGTCGCTATCATTTTGGAAGTTTAGCATATATGAAGAATGCAAAGTTTATATGATTAAGATTTTTTACTAAGATATTTCCAACTTTCTGCATCGGTTGATAAAAGAAATAAATATATATAAATTTAAGTGCTCCTAACATCAAATTAATAACTTACATACACAAAAATTCATCCTTAATTATAAGACACCATCCATATGAATGTCACATTATTTATATTCCTTGTAACTTACAATCAATTTAGATATGATGTTGTTGTCAGAGCAGCTGTAGCGGAATGGTTAGCGTGGAATAACAAACTAAGAGGGTTTTTAATACGAACGTGTGTCTTTTAATTTCTATTCAATTAAACTTACAAAGCAAATAATAAAGACAAATAAAGAAAGTAAAGTTGAGAGAAATTTGCACAGATGATTTTATCCTAGTTCGGATCTTACCAATCCTACGTCTAGTCGCTTATCTCAAAACAAGATAAACAGTTCACTACTCACAAAACAATTACAAATTACAATCACAAATAAATAATTTGTGAAAGTTTAGAAACCACTTCTCTTGATACCACAAGAAATGAACCTGCACCTCCTTTGAGTCTTCACAAAGGATGAAACATTTCCTCCGAATACTTCACGAAGGATGAACTTCCTCTTCCGAACACCTCTTCAAACACACCAAGGATGAACCGACTATTTTCTCTGTCACCACCCACAGCAGCACTTCACCAGCTCCACATACATGAGTTTCACAAGCCGAACAAGAACACACAAATCTCAATTATTTCTGAGTACTAAAGCACAAGGGAAGAGTTGATGTTGAAGGAAAATGAAAGCCTATTTATAGACTCAAGCAAATACTCTTCCGTTCTTCGTTTCCAGCCATTTAACGCTTTTAATTGATTAATATTAGTGTTAATCGATTAAAATGAGTACAACGACTAGTTTTAACAACTAGAAAACTCCAACGGTCACTTTTAATCGATTAAAATGTATTTTAATCGATTAGCTAATAGATTAAAATTTATTTTAATCTATTAAATCGAAAAAAATTGAGTTTTCAGCTTTTACTTATTTTAATCGATTAACACTATGTTTAATCGATTAAAATAGTGCGATTTTGACTCTAGATATCAATTATATAATATGAAAGTACATGGAATCAAAACCACTGAAAATCTAAGTCCTAGACACTGAATTACAATTATTACAGAAGCTTTCCATTGCAATACAAGTCTTCATACCATCTTCTTCTTGAATCTTGATTTCTCTTGACTTGATTTGGACATCATAAAAACTTCATCTTCATCGTTTTGTTAACAGTTGTTTTTAAAATATAATGTCTTTTACATTTCTCACCATTAAATGGAGAGTTACTTTAAATTTAATATCCAAAACTACAAAAATGATTATAACAATTAAACTTACTAAATATGATAGAAATTAAAATAGATTATTAGAGATGATAAAAAAACTTATATATATATATATATATATATATATTAATTAATTATTGTTGGATTCAACACTTATAAGGTTAAACACATTAACTAATATGGTATTTAAGAACGTATTTGTGATATATTTGTGGAGGTATAAAGTTAGTTGAACGGGTCTTTTAGAGAGGAATAATATGAATATAGACATATGATGAGATCAAAACTATAAATATAACTTCTTAACTAATAAATATAAAATACTTTTGATATTGTGAATAATGTTGCAAAAACTTCTTATAATATTTATTTATTGATTTGAATAAAATGTATATCTTGTTTTGTTAAGTATCTTACTTTATAAATTTGTTTATTAAATTAGGCTACGATGTTTAATAAATCAACATCAACCATAAAAACATTTTTATTTATTAGTATTGTATATAACCGTAATTAATTTATTTTTTCTATTTGCTAGCTTCTATTCCTCCGTCTAGAAAATAGAAGACATCATTTATAACTAAATGAAAGGACTACTAATGATTTTCTTTTCTGTCTTTATATATCTAGTAACATTTTTCACCAATCATGTATTGCGTTGTATCACTTTTAGTAAGAAAAATTAAGCACGTGGTTAATTTCATAAACTTGCTGTAGCTTTTTTTTATAGGCTTGGGAATATACTAAAAAACTGAACTGAAATTATTTATTGAATTTTAAATATTTTAATCTTTACATGTTATTTTAAATTATTTTAGTTTTTTTCTCAAAGAAATGAAAGGAATAAGTAAATCATAAAATAGATGTTGATGTAACATATAGTAGTAACTAGGAAGAGACAAGAGTTGGGATGCTGTTTTGCGCGGTTCTGAAAAGTAGAATCTGAAGATGAAAACTAAAGAAGAGAACAGAAAGTTCCCAGACCCTATACTTCGTACAATATATTAAATAGGTATAATTTTGGCCTTATTGTTTGAGTATTCTGCATGAAGATTAAACCCAATTCTAACGTTAGATTTTTGTACAAATTGTTTCAGATTGATAGGTTTTGGCTTTATTTTAATTGTAAAGAATAGATAGCAATTATAACACGTCAAGCATGATGTCACATTACTATTATTATTACTTGTTTAGTTATCAGTCTATTAAGTGTTATATCATTCATCTAACGTTAATCGTTTAACTAGTCGTCTAATATTGTATTGTTTAACAGCTCATCTACCATCGTCTCACATTTGTAGAAAACTTCTATATATGTATTAATATATTTATATTTTTCATGAGTTAATTGTTTTTAAAATCGATTTACAAAAATTATGTATGTAGGAGTATAAACAAAGTTCATATAAGAATCTTCTACTGGTGACAGCATTAGATTCTCCTACCTGTAGTGTACTTCTCTTACACTATTGTCTGATTCTATGTATCATGTTTCTAACAGAAACAAACTACAAACACAAAATGCAAGATAACTATATATATATATATAATAGGAGAATAAACTTAAACGACATTTTTCATACCACACTTCAACTATGTACAAATTTATTTATCATTATACATTTTTCTATGATAACATGATCTACTTCCTAAATATTTATATGTTGAATTAAATTTTAGAGATTATGCATTTGTCTTATATTCTGAATAATAGATTTTGGAAAAATAACTCAAACTCTATTCGGTCTCAAAAATTAAGTCTTGTTTATGACCTACCAAATACAGTTTCATACTGGACACTGCATGACCTACCAAACATATGAAAAGATAAATTTCTGTATCATTTGCAAGACATGATTTTTCTTCCATACCACTTTTTGATAACATAGAAACTTTCATTGACTTTCACATTCTAATTATCTTCTTTTACGTGAGTCCAACAATTAATAAAGTTTAAATAATCTCTTTTAAAATCCTTATTCAATACACATATTATCATATAATATAATGTTGAAAACACTATATAAATCATAAGAATAACATTTCACTAACAATATATTATAATCTTAGTCTTAAATTTTCTCATTTCCACACATATAAACGAATATATATATATATATATTATATTATATATATATATATATATATATATATATATAATAGATTAGAAATTCTAGTCAAACCTTAAACAGTTTATTATTTTATTATGCATGAGATAAGTTTTATCTTCCAAATATTTTTCATATATATTTAAATTAATATAAATAAAATAAATATTTTTTAATTTTAGTATATTTTATGTATTTGGAATCTCTATATTTTTGTACACCTATTACAAATTTTAACACCCCAAAATACTTTTTAATTGTTTACGTGATATTTTGGACCTATTTGAAAGAGCTCATCATACTTTTAGAATAAAAAGATATGAAAAAAGAAAAAAAAAATCAATTTTCCTAGAGTTATAAATAGCTTATAAATAAATTTTAAAAAATATTTACATCAGAAAACTTTTAAGTTAGTTTATGCATAAACTAAAATTTTATCTTACAGACAAATTAATTCATTTTTTCCTTCTCCCGTAAATTCTTTTGGAAAATTCTACATATACTTATAGAGAATTTATAATTGGAGTTGTAATTTTACTTGAATAGTTCTATTATTTTCTCAACAAGTATTACAAATCTTATACTCATAAATTATGGTAGAAAAAAGCGTTATACATTTGTTTGTTTCATACTATTAATTGGTGTATCGGTTTTATTAAAATATGGATTGGATATAGAAGTAATATTCTTTTATTATACAAATTTCATTAAGTTTCTATTTACGTATATTGTAAAAATAAGTTTAATTATACAAGAAAAACTTAAATTAAGTTGTAGAATGCGGATTATGTGAGAGGCAAGAATGTGGGAACTTATATATATACTTAAATTCACACTCTCTCGCAACAAATGGCAGACGTACACTTATGGCCCTTTCCCACACTGATCTCTAACAAAATATATGTACATAGTAAAAATGACATAAATTATTAGAATAATTTTAAAACAATATTTAAAAAATATTAATTTGAAATACATAATAACACGTGTTTTCTGTTATTACTTTTATTTTTCTTAATTGATTGTTTATTATAATTTTATTCTGCATTATAATAGAATAAATAGGACTTTGGAATATTGCAGCAGTCAAAGTCTCTTCATGTTAATGACAATTGTTTCTTCTATCCTTATCTTGAGGATTGATTTTTTGTTAATTTATATTTTCAGATTTTGAATTAAAAATAAGTGTCAAATCTGTAATTCAAGTTTATTAACAATTTATCGAAATTAAATATTTTTAATTATATATTGACTCCCACTTGTATGAATTTAAAGGTGGAATAATATTTTTTTAAAAATCTTTGGCCGAAATCGTTTCACGAGTCTTCTAATTTGACTTAGCACCATGCATTCAATGGTTTCGTTGTATGCTGTATATTATAAACCGTTTACATTCAAACTATAGTAATGAGCACTCAAAAAGAAAAGAAAAAAAAAATTAATATGGAACCTAGTCTATAATTTCATTAGGTTATTCAATGTTGTGTCCATGGAATTTGGTGGCTTGGTTTTTCAATATTCTCTCTGAACCATGGTAGAGTGGTCAATGGCTGAACTAGACCTTCTACTTCAAAAGAGTCTGCCATACATATATAGCAAAATTATTGACACGTATTACTAACCTATTTAACCCATCAATTAATAATACTAAAAATACAGATGCACTGATTGGAGTGAAAAGACCGTCATCAAATCTACATTTAAGTAAAACTATTATTTGACATGCTCTTTCTTTCTTGAAATAAATTAAAACAGTTGAAGAAAAACGTATATAGTTATCTTATATATGTATAGTTATTTTATATGAGATATATTTTAATTTTGTTAAAAATTTAGTATAGTTGTTAAAAGGGTAATCTGGTTTGATCCGGTCCGTTTACCATCAGTTGGTCATTTAGTGAGTTAACCCAACCCGGTTAACTTATTAGCAAGCTGAAAAAAATCAAACCCGACTCGACCCACCACGGATTGGTGGGTTAAACAGATTAGTTCACTGCCTCATTTAATTATAAGTTTCTTTTAAATAAAAAAAAATAATTCAAATCTAAATAAATGTCACTCTAAAACTATGTTAAACTCCAAAGATAATTAAAAACAAAAAAAGTATCATACAATAATTCAAAAACATGTACAAAAGGCGAACAAATAAGTTTTTAATATTGTTAAATTTTTGTCTCACTTGTCTATTTATAATATTAGAGTCTTAAATAGATAAATCTATAATATTTTCCTCTCTTGAAATATCTTTTTTATTACTATCTATAATATAATAAAAAAATTACTAACTAATAATATTGAAACACAAAATAATAAATAATTAAATTAAATTAGGTGGGTTGGTGAGTCAACCCGGTTCACCATGAGTTCAACCCAGTGAACTAGATTTTAAGTAAGTCGGATTCTAAGTGAATTGGATTAAATACTAGCTCGCGTAAATAAAATTATATTTTTTTCAAACCTAACTCGACTCAAACCCATAGTAAACCGAATTGGTTAACGGATTAGAATCCATTTTGGTATCACTAAAATTTAAGAGTTAAAGAAAGTTTTAAAGACAAGCTTATTAATGTTTAAGATAATATGTTGTTGCGCTTTAGCCTCCTATTGCTGACTGCAGCAGCAGCCTTATTGAAGAGCTTGAATCTGCGAAAGTTCTGTTTGGCTTGATCCTTTAGGAACGGACTTATATTCGCTTAATCCGCTTTAAGTTGATAATTTAATAAACAAAAAGTAAACTATATGTTGGTCCAATTTATAGATGATTAGACCACAAAGCATTGAAGCATCCATTAAATATATCTTAAAGGCATGTTCTTTCTTTGACAAGACTTGTTGCATGCATATGTATATCTACGTTTAGTCACAACGGTTTTATAATATTCTATTAAATGAACTCTTTCTACCTTCATCTTCAACCTTATTCAATATTTTACGTTTAGTCCACACGTTTTTTATAATATTACTGTAAATAAAATATATATTCTACCTTGACCTTCAAACATTAGCAATTGACATATATATAATATAATATATTTTGGTTTTGACTGTTAGTTCAATTCAATTATGTACAGGAAACATAGACATTGTAATCACTTCAAACTTGCCAATTGGATATGCGTGACCTTAGAATATGTGCCAGGGAGGTGAATTTATAGGGAGAGAAACGTTTTTTTTTTCATATTTTTAACATTTTTATATTGCTGAAAGGATTGCATATCAGTTGAAATTTATGCAATAAGAAACTTAATTAGAAAAGAATAGCATATGAATTGGGTATGATGGAAACCTAAAAGAATGGACTCACTCTTGAGACAACTTTTATCATGTTCATGGCGTTTTTTGGTTTAAACACTTAGTTTCCATATAGATAAGTTGTGTTTTGAATTAGTTCAGAGTTCTAAAAAATTGTCTCAGAAATAAAACTATTAATCTATATAGAAAAGTATAACTATTCTTCAGAATCAAGTTTTCACGAATTTATTTTTATATTATTTAAAAAAAAATTTATTAAATAATATATTTTATGTGTATATAAATTCATGTTTAATTTTTATTTTATTTGATGTGAGACTTTATATGATTCAAAATCCATAATAATATAAATGTTGATGTAGATAATTTAACAGTAATATACATTGATTGAGTTATTTGATTTTCATTTCCATAAATTAATTTCAGCAATGATTTACACAATACAAGTATCTATTGACCAACTCTGGCTCCAATTTCTATGTTGATAAGTTTAATAATAATAATTGACTAAGTTATTTAAAATGGGATACTAGAATGTTGGCTCAGATTTTTAAAGACAGTGACCAAGATGAATGATTTAAAGATAAGGACAAGATGGACTTTAGGAAAAAGATAAAGACTGAAATGTATTTAAATTTAACTTAGCATACGATTGAGAAAAAACTTATGAATTGCATATATCATGTTAATAAGAAAACTTTACAATTTATATATACAATAATTATAGTCGTCATAGTATACAATATTAAAAACAATATATAATTCATTATCTAAAAGCATACACTAGATAACTATTGATTTTTACGGATGATATATCAAAATTTCAAATATAATATGAAAAAAATAAGGTAAAAAAGTATTATAATAAATAGTTAATTTGATAGTTATTATTTTTATTTTTTATTAAAAAGTTACATGTGAAATCATAATAATTTTATTGAATATTTGTAGATGCAAGTTATATGATGCTAAACTAAATTTATTGTGCACATTTATTTGAATTTTGTGTTAAAGGGTGTGTTGCTATTAAAAATAGTTATTATTATATTGTGTGATTAAAAATAAAATTTTATTTTAAAATTTAATAATAATACATTGATATTGGTGTAAAATAAAAAATTGTAATTCATATTATTTTTAAGATAATTACTATAAAGTCAATAAAGATTCAATGCATTATCAAATCTAATTATTGTTCCTGACATGACGATATTTTCTAACTATAATAGCATTTTCTTCTATGAGACCCTTTAGTATGACTAGAAATTTTCAATATATAATATCTTTGAATTAAAATAAAAGTAAAAAATATTTTTTTATCAAGGAAAAAAAGTTTAGTTAAATTTATTGAAGGTATTTCGTATTTTCTAAATTATTCTCATAATATTTATTGTAAATAATGCTAAACTTTAAACATAAGTATGTTTTTAAAGAAATAAAATTAAATCTTAATAAAATAATAAATTTTGTCTTATAAAGGCGCATGATTTTAAAGACGCATGATTTTTTTAAATATTAAAATACATGAATGCATAGATTTAGTCGTAACCAATAAAGGCTCTTTACCTATCAAGTAATAAAAAAAATTATGTTTAATTATAAGTTACAATGTTATGAACAATTTTCCTACAAATTAGTCAAAACTTTCATTATCAATTGATAGCACCGGTTTCTTCTTTATTTTCTAAATGTTTATTGACCAAGTAAAATAAGTGAGAAGGTTTTCAACACTTTATTTTAGACATAGTTATTTAATTATAATAAAATAAATGTTTTTAATTGTGTTTTTATATATATATTTTTAATTTCTTTAAAATTAAAATGATCTTTTTATCTTTAGTATTATCTAATATTTATTAACACAATGTATTCAAGAAAATGTTGGATACAATAAGATTAGTAAAAGAATTGCACACAACAAACGTAAAGATAATAAATATAAACCATTAATTCTTAGCAAATTAATATGTTAATAAAATCTAGTGCAAGACAAAAGTGACTTCATTGTACTAATTTTGGACGATAAAGAATATAAGACTTGTTCTTTTAGGATTAAATACCCTACATTTTTTTAAAGCAGTATATCATATCACATTCTGATCCGGTAAAACTACTACATAGACATGTTACATATTCTATATGTATTGTAGATAGATATAACTTTTTCATAGATATATTATATAAGATAATATAGTTTTTGCCAATTATATTTTTAATTTAATTAATTTAGAGAGAAAAATTAGTTATAATAACAGATATAGAAAACAATGCATATTAAAAAACTAAAGATAATAATAGATAACTCAATTAAAATTATATTAAAATGAAAAATTAAACAATTTCTTTAATTTAGGTAAGAGAATTAAACGACTACTATAAAACAATAGAGGGAGAGTACATAACTTAATTATACCTTTAGTTATTCAAGTTTCACAATTATGAAAGACAAAAAAAAATGAAATTAAATAACATCCATATATGTTTCGGTCAAAAGAAACAATTTGCATTATTAGAAAGATGCACAGTTTTCTTAAAAGAAAAAAAATTCAACGAAGAAAACGGTCAAATTGCAATACCATATTTTAATTCTTCATAGATTTTTAAAATTAATGAGAATGAAATGACAACTTATTTCTCCTTCACGAAACACATCCTAAGAAGTTATTTTATAATTTATATTTCAAACATTTCAACATAATTTTTTATAACATAATATTATATCTTAAAATAAATTATTAAAAAAATTATCATTCTTGGTTGTCAAACCTTTTTGTGTTACTAAAACTGAGAACTGACCTAATTTTGAATACAACTTGAGAGTAAAAGAGTAACTCAATGGACAAAGAAAACTTACCAAATAATATTTGTCCAAGTTCATCTTAGTTATTAACTTCCATATGTCAGAATACATGAAACATAAAATCACACTCTTTTTTTAACCTTTGAATCAACTAGTTTCAAGTCAAGGGCCAATATCAGAATATGGATTGCAAGGCTGTTCCCAAAAAGACTCGTACACTTTGTTAAACCATTCTGTTGTTAACATTCAGAACTGACCTTATATGAATATAACTCAGCCAAAAAAAGTAAGTCATGAGCAAAGAAAACTGCCCAAATAGTTAATATGAATATTTTGTCATCCTCACATTATTATAAGAAGTATGTTTGCTCATAGTATATGATGGATACAAGTGCTATTTAACCTAAACTGCAGATGGTGCTTTTCAAAATCCAGTGGCTCATAATTAGTTTATATTTGCACATTAAAAAGGTAAAAAATCAAAGTCATGATGATTCAGAGTGCCATAAAAATTGCGGACTATGTATAATCATATAAAATAATAATACTTTAATACATTTTTACATTTATTCGGTATAAAAATAAAATAATTATAAAAGAGTATTTTTTATATTTTTTTTTAAAAAATATAGTATCAAATGAATATAAAATATTTATACGTATCAAAATATTATTTTTCAATCACATATAAAAAAAGAGAAAGGAAAATTGATTAAATAAATCATATGTAAAGCATCTTTACAAGATCATTGTTTCTTGTTGTGAGGACCACCAAATCTAATATTTCACTATTGCAAATATGCTAAGGAAATTCTTTCAACCTATCTACAATAAGGGGCTTAAGTATTGAGGCCCAAGATGCCAAAATGATATTTTTGGTTTATACAACATTCTTGTGTTTTGAGGGCACATAAAAAGAAGCCTAAGGTTCATACAGATATTTCAAGATTTTATTCTTGCCCAATCCAACATCATAAAAAAGATTGATTCAGAAGGAATTTCAGAAAAAAAAGAAAAAAACTTTTATCGTTCAGGAATTTTCTATAGCATTTGTGCTGGGGCAATAGACACATTATTCCTCCTTACATCATCAGATATTGGAAGATGAAAAAATGAATTTTATGAAAGGTTAGATATTGTTCAGAAATAAAACAAATATTTTCTATTTTAAAACTATTATAAAAATTGTGTTTAGTCTATAAACTAAATTATAAAATATTTTGTCCTAGTATTTTATGAGAGTCTTATAAAACATTATTCTTAACAAACAGTATATGAAAAATATATTTTGGTTTAATGTGAAATCTTGTTTGTCACATAAATATATTTCACATATCATTGCTTGAGAAGAATGTTTACATTTATTTTCATAAAATATAAGAATTAAATATTTTATAATTTAATTTAGGAACCAAACGTTTTATAACAGTTTATGGACGGAAAAACATGATCTAATGATTTGTTTTTAAACTTTTTTTATGCAGATAATATGAAATCATTGATTTTGATTGTGATTTTTACACCATTAACTAATATGCTGTTGTTTCTTGCACCCTCACAATAGAAAAGATTCAAACATCTTTTATCACTGCATGATACCATCATTGTTACCATCGCTTCTACAGTTACTTTGTTGCAGAGAAGGAAGAGACCAAAATGCTAAAAATAAGAAAACAAATACAGAAAAAAACTCGTTCTGAACAACTCTTTTTAGAATGTATTCCATGTACCAAACACATTTCATGTAGTGGTATTCTGAAAAATTTATTCTAAAAAATATTATATGCATTCCGAAAAATTTGTTACAGTAGTCCTATTTTGGAAAATCTGTTCCAAAATATATTTTATATGTTTTGAAAAAAATTTATTTAGAAAATTCCTCAAAATCTAGTTTCAAAAATTGTTTTAAAATTCTCGTTCTAGAAATCTTATTTTAAAAATTCTGCAATTGTTTCAAAAAGTTTCCAGAACTTATATTTCAGAAGTCACTTTCGAGAAAATAAAATTGTCATTTTGAAAATTTGGTGGTGTTAACAAACATTGAAAGTGCAGGAAGTAAAAGCCTAACTAATATGTTTAACATGCACAGTAAAGAGCCTATATTACATACCAGATTTGTAATACTAGGTCAAATGTAACAATACATACTATTTCTTTATCCTTGAACACAATACAAAACAAAATTTCAAAATGAAGTAAAACTAAAAAGTGAAATTAAGAGATACCAACATAAAAATTCCCTTTTATACAGAAGACATGCATATATTTCAAATACTAAAAAATGAAAAAGATAATTTATTTTTCTTTTTGAAAAAATAGGTTTCAACTTTAGTCTTGGATAAAATATTTTGTCTATTTCCACCTTTGAAAAATAGAAACCTAGTTATTGAAAATATTTAATGATAAACGGCAAAAGTTTTCTCATAATAAATTTTACACGTATTTTAATATTAGATTATATCCTTTTTTTTCTTGAATAAAACACCCGTTCACACTCTTAGACACACTCATATATAT
>NW_025903861.1:29902-62423 GCF_018835915.1 Vigna umbellata
AAGTATAAAAAAGAAGAAATAATTTTATAAACTTTAAAATAATGTGTAAAATCAATTAAAAGCATTTTAGTAAATAAAAATAGAAACGGGTATAAAAGCCCTCGTCAATGTTCATGATTTAAAACTTACATATTACCTATATCAATTTGAATATTATGCGAAATTCTTTATTTATATAAGGACGAATTCAGATAATATTCATGTTTGTAATACTATTATCAGTGATACCTTTTAAGATTTCTAAAATGAAATATATTTATTAGGGAAAAACAGAATAGAAACAGTTCTTTCAAATACTAAGAATTAAAAACAGAAAACTTGAAGAGATCAAATTCAATATGAGCTCATTTCATAACTTAAATGACATTTAAGTTCTAATTTTAAGAAGGGATGAAAAAAAAGGAGAAAATTTGCAATCAGCATAAGACGATGAAGCTTATGATGAACTTAAATGAGACAATAAATACAAAATCATCGATTCTTTGGTTGTAGCATGTACAAGAAAATTCCACCTGCAACTGAGACATTGAGCGACTCGTATTCTCCGGCCATAGCAATGCTCACAAGTTCACAAGCCTGCAGGGATTTTTCTGAAAGGCCACTTCCTTCACTTCCTAAAACCAAACACAATGGTGTATCTGATAAGGAATCACACAAGGTTTGAGAGAGAGAGCACACTGGCTTTAGCAACTCTCCAAGCTCTGGGTGCCCAGCCAGCAACTTCATTTCAAATTCTTCTTTGAGAGACTCCACGTGATTCCAGCTGCCAGAAACAACAGGGATCTGAAAGGAGGCACCTCGGCTAGCCCGAAGAGCTTTCTCATTGAATGGATCACAGCAGCCGGGAAGAAGGAAAACTCCATCCTGTCACATGCAAACATGTCAAGTTTGAATTAAAATTACAAAAGGAATTTTAGTTATAATATTCAAATATGAAACAAACTATGTTGAAATAATTAGAAAGATTTTAAAATGGAGATCCTACAGAATTTTTTATCCTAATTGTTGGAAGTCTCCCGTTAACTAAAAATAAGATAAGGCGAGTTTACAATACCTAAGTGAGTACAAATTTCACTTTACAAGCTAATTTTATAAGATTCAATTAAACTTAAAATCTAACTTTTAACATGGTATCAGAGTTAAGTTAGAGTCTATCCTAGCAGAATTTGATGTTTGTTAAATCTATTGTTTTATCCACTATCGAATTATTAATGTCTAGTCTCATGCACGAAATGTATATGTATAAGCATGAGGAAGGTGTGTTAGAAGTCTCACATGGACTATAAATAAAGCGAGTTTATATTATATAAGTGAGTACAAAGCTTATCTTATAAGTCGGTTTTGTAAGGTTGAATTAGGTTTAAAATCTACTTCTTAACACTATAAACAACAATTTCTTAACACTATAAACAACAATTTACAGTAGATCTATTATGTTTTTCATCTTTTCTTAGTGTTTTTGCATCTGGTGTTTGCTGTATGTTGTTTGTTTGAGTCTAGTAATTTCTGTTGACTTATTAAGAGTTATTAGTTATTTTGCTTCTTTATGCTATTATTTATGTATATTTATGCATTCTAGAAAGGATTTTATTATCTTTGTCAATCTCTTTATCCTCGAGTTATGATCTTGTACCCACTATTCTTTTATTATCCTTGAGTTTGACAACAATGGGAGGAAGTTCCTATTGAGGAGAGAATTAAGTTGTAAATTGATTCCGTACGTCTCTCAATGCAAACAAACGAATGTGCCGATTAAAAGAATTATGAATAAGCGTAACATTCTAAAAATTTGTTTGAAATGTAAGACATCAATTAAAACAAGTAAAACCTTATCAGGAACTCTTAGACGAGAAGATCCCATTCCCTGAAACTAGTTAAAGTTTAATGTAGCAATCATGTACCATGTCCATAAAACAGGGTTAGAAAATCACGCACAGAGGATCAATAGAATGATATGAAAACAATGCTCCATGAACCTATGCCCAGGGGAGGAAGATAATTCCTTACCCATCTGAAGGCCACAGCTGATCTGAGCAATGTACCAAGGTTGCCAGGATCCTGCAGAAAACAATTCTCAAATATCACTAATGCACACGAAGTTTTTGAAACCAACAGGATTCTCTCAATGTTTACACTTTGAAACATTCAAATAAAATAACACATGACAAACAGATTATTCAAGCCCTTATCGTAATTGAAGTCCATGAATGTTCTACTTTCCTGTATCCTATATGCAAAATGAGGGGAGCAATGGCTATGGAGAACTGGAAATGATTCTGAGCTTCATTTGAGGAACATGAACTTGAAATATTAATTTTATTATTTTCTCTCTCAAAATTTAGAATGTAGACTAGAGCTATGTTTCATATTCTACCCAGAACACAATCATTGATAAAGATTGTACAACATCAATAATTAAACTTTTTATGAAAGCTTGGTAATTCAATTTATGTTTGTGATGTTTCCAATAAGTATATAGGGTCCTACATTAATCAGAAGTGCAAAAAATAACTACATAGAATAAGTGGCAATATTGACAAAAATAGGTCAAACCAGGAACAGTGGTGCAACCATCAACAAGAAAGATGATCAAGTGAACATTCAGAGACTCGAAATGGTAAAGTCAAGAAGTGACATTATGTATCACCTGAATCCCATCAAGGACTAATATCCGATGAACAGATGGAAACCATTTCTGGTAGTTCTTTTGATCATCATCAACATTGAAAAAACTGGCAGGAATTTTCACAAGAGCAATTGCATCTAGAGAGTCAGTAGTTTGCAGCCCTGAAAGCTTTCTCATCACTGTGGAGGTCACACGCACAATAGAAGCAGTGGATTTATCCAACCCATCAGGAATCTCAGCTTTGTCAGGAAGAATTAAACAATCCATTGAAACACTTTCATCTTGTAATGACTCTTGAAACCTGCAGATTTCTCTGCAAACAACAATTATATATCATTCACCCATGTAGTTTTATTCCATAATTTTAGTCATACATATCATCCATACTTTAATTGTAGAGAAAAGATCCATATAAAATAAGTCCATGCTAACTGGCTTAAGAACTAAAAGGGATGAATCAAGCCATATTCTGCCTGAAATTGTAGTTTTGTACATATTGAAGTGATATCCTAAAATGTAGACAAGAAAACAAAGAATAAGGTTCAGGTAATTTATTTCAGTACATTACTTAATGAATAATACTTTGAGGATTTGAGCTCAACCGCATAGGTTTCCACTATTCATATAATTTAAAACTGTTTAAGCTTAGATAGGACAATGTAATTTGAAGTTTAGTACCTGTTATCAGATGAATAATTAGTGAAAGCACAATAACAGGAACGTGTCTTGGCTAATGAAATAGCTTATGACTTCTTTAAGTTTTTTTTACCTTATTTCCACAAGTTTCTATGTAAAGCTTTTCACAGCATGCTCTGTAGCTTGTGTTTATTAATGACCAAATTAACATTATATGAGATAACATGTTCCGCAAGTTGCACAATATTTCAACAAAAACTCACTAATTAATTTTTTTGAAAGATTGGAATTTTGAAGGCGATGTAGCTTAAAAACCGTATGCAACTAACAAAGACTTAGCAAAATTGCAAAAGGGTCACTGCCAAAGTACCTCAACCCACCAAAAGGAAAAGCAGAAAAAGAGCATTCAAAGAAAAGCAGAGGAAAAACAGAGACCTGATAGGGGTAGCACCGACAACGAGAGCAGAAGCGTGAGTACGGCGATAGGAAGAGGAGATGCGAAGCTTGACGCAGTGCTTCACAAATGGGTTAGAAGCACTAGTTATGAGCTTGGGTTTGTCGTCGAGAGAGGTTCCTTCTTCTTCTTGTTGCTGCTGTTGGGGCGGTGGAGTGACCGAAAGGCTTGGCTTAAAACACCATATTTTATGTATTTGAGGATATAAAATGGAAGCACATTGCATTTCGGTTTCTGCCTTTTTCCACTGCTGCAGATGGCTATGCTTGTTATGTTATGCTCCTGGCTAAAGCTTTGAAAATTTTGGGGATAAATTATAACCATTTTATTGCCCAAATGCTATCTATTGAGTTTAGCCCTAACACCAAATTAGATACTTTGTAGGACATGTACCCACAAAATTGAAAGAAATAAAATTTACTTAAATATCAAGAATTGGAGCGAGGTTGGTAAAAGTCCTATGAATGAAGGATCTTCATTATTCATATTGAATGTAATTTGTTCTTCGTGCTCATCAGCTTGAAATTTGATTGTCATTGAAAAATAATTTCTGGTCTATGATCTAAATCAAATCACTCAAAAATGCAAAATTCTGGATACAGACTCTAAACTACTGAATATGAAAGTTCTCAGTAAAATGCATAGATTTTAATTTGGTTATTAAATAATGAAAAATATTATTTCATACACTTAAATCTTTTAATCCTTACTTACTTTTTCTTCTTCTTTTTTTCTTAAAAGAATACAAAATTTTATAATAAATGTGTGATGATATTATTTCTCTTAAATAATTCATCACTTATTAATATTCTTATACTATCAAGACTAAAAGAGATTATCTTGGAATGAATAATAGAATTTAAAAATTAAAAGATTTAGATTATATATATGCATTTAGAGGTCGCAGAACTGTTAACAACTGAAATCAAATCGCAATAATTATTCTTGTTAACATATTCCTTCATTTATGTATGTTTTTTTTTTACTTAAACGTAAACATCGCTAAATCATAAAAGTTATTGAAAAACTATATATAATTTGTACAGAATTTCCGAAAAAGATAATTAAATTTCAGTGAAATTTTCTAGTCTCGAGAAATAGGACATTCTTGATTATCACTTCTAATATATAAAGACTGTATACTTACCAAAAGAGAATTTAGCATAAAGCTACACAAAAATATGAAAAAAAAATAAAATCATCCCATTTATCAATATTGGATTCAAAGAAGCATGTGGACTCAGGGCCGTGCTAATCCATACATGGCCGAATAAGAAAAACATTGTCTTAGATTGTTTCATATGAACTTCTAATTATTTTTATCGGTTAAATATATTTTTAGTCTTTGAAATATAATGTTATTTTAGATTTCGTCTCTCTTTAAAAGATTTGTTCATTTTCGTCCTCTTAGTTAACAAACTCGTATCTTTAGTCCTTAAAAAACAATGACGTTAGATTTTCTGTGAGGTGACTAACGGTAAGGCAGGTGGGATGCCAACTTTCCTGATGAGTGTATGTCACATTTTTCTTTTTTTTTCTCTTTTACTACTCTTTAACGAAGCAGCGTCCACCGCTTCCGAAAACAACTTAAAGTCTCCACTATCGTCTACAGCCACCACCACATCGACGTTCACTACCGTCTTTGGGCACCTTCACCATCTTTCTCTTTCTTGCTATCAGACTTGTTGCCCCCTTTTCCCCAAAAATTAGGGTTTCTGAAATAAGGGAGGTGTTGCAGCCGTGAAGACACGTGAGTTCTACTTGTCATTTTGCCATTTCATAGATGTTGTAGGTTATCCGAATTCGTGGTGTAGATTGGAGAACCCGAATTGAGTTTTCTTATTTGCTTTGTCATGGCAGCACGAAGATGCAACTTGGGCAAGGAGGTCGCGCTTAGAGGAACTCGCGTCTTAGGGTTATGACACTCACGAAAGAGAATTAAGGCCTTGGTGGAAGATGATTATCTGGGTTGATTGCGTTTCTTTGCAGGTGTTGTCGAGAATGAAAGCCTGCGCGATGATGAAGAGGTTGAGGTTGTAGGGTTCTTCGTGATTCTAGGTTGGTGATGAAAGCACGACGTGATTTTGGGTTTTTCTGGGCAGTGGAGATGGACTATGTTGGTTTTCTAGGTTTGCATGTGAATGGCGATGGTGGAGGCATGAAGGTTGTGCAGTGGCTTTCTGGTTATTGATGGTGAAGAAGAATTTCTCCGCTGCGTTTGGGTTGCAGGTGAACTATGCGAGGAGGTGATGGTTGCTCGAGGTGATGGCAGCACTGAAGTGCTTCTACGTCACAGCGATTGTTCACTAATGGTTGCATATGTGGATGAGGGTGTTTCATGGTGGCTGCGAATGGCGGTGGAGACTTTAAGACGGTGTCGGAGGTGGTGGAAGATTCTCCATTGAGAAAAAAAAGAGAAACATGACACACACTTGTCAGGGAAACTGACATCCACATGGCTCACTGTTAGCCACCTCACAAAATATCTAACACCTTTACTTTTAAAGGACTAAAAATATGAGTTTCCTAACTCAAGATGAAAATGAACAAATCTTTCGAAGAGGGACAAAACCCAAAATAGCATGATAGTTTAAGAACTAAAAACATATTTAATCCTAATTTTATTATGTACCTTAAATTTTCAAAAATAATTTTATATATTCTTTTAATCAGATTTCAAAATTTGATGATGAAAATTTTCTTCATCAAATTTCAAAATTTAATGAAAGATTTTTCATATTTTTTATCAAATTTTTAAATACGATAAGTAGAATTTCTTCATCAAATTTTAAAATTTGATAATTTTTTATCAGATTTCAAAATTTAATAAGAAAATTTTTATCAGATTTTGAAATTCGATAAAAAAAATCCTTTATCAAAGAAATTTAATGAAGTAAAAAAAAAATAGAATGTAGGATTTTTTAAATTACTGAGGACAATTTTGTAATTTAAAAAAAAATGGAAATGCAAGATAAAATGATTGAAAGTACAAGATGAAACAACCATTGTTTTATTATCTAAGGAGGCTCTGTCTAGTACTGTCCCAATGCAGGCTAATGTTTTCCTAGTTTTCTCTTTTACCCTAAAATCCACATGCTCCGGTGCTCAACAAGATGGGGGCTAAACAGATTGGTAATGGTATTACTATTTCAGAAGGAATTTTATAAGAAAAAAGAGTAATATAACATGTTTTTACATCTTATATCCTCTGAGATGATGGCAAAGCTTGGCTGGGCAATTCATCCATTGAAATTATAGGATTCAGAGTTGTTTGTAGAAATATATAGCTTCTCAGAAGAGGGAGCCAAAGCATCATCAAGCTGACTATTGCTTTCGTTTTTATCATGTGATGCTGCAGGGATATACATTCTCTCCGTAGTTGGAATATCAGACCTTTGAGATGATGAAGGCATGTATAATCTCTCAGAAGTTGGAAACATGGGGTCAGTACTTTCAAATGTTGGACCCATACTTTCGTTCAAATGAGATGCTGCTAGCATGAATGCCCCATCAAGTCTGAATGCACAGTAGCATCCATCCTACAAGACAAGGGACTGGTGTTATCTCTCCCTTGTCATATTTGAGACATGTTATCAGTTTTATGTGACATGGGCAAGTACATGCCCTCGGGTTTCAAAGCCGCAACAGTATCAGTCCTATTGTGGGTAAATAAGTTTCCATTCATCTGAGATTCAGAAACATGACTCCTCTCAGAAGTTGGTTGAACAATTTCACTCCTTTATGATGTTTCTAGTGAAATTTCATTCCACTGAGATGTTTCAGAAACATACATCCTCTCTGATGCCAGTGGTGTGCGACAGACACTCCTTGGCTAGTTAAGTCCCTTTGCAATGCAGATGATAATGCTAGTGACATAACACTCTTAGATGCTAAAGGAAGCACTAGGGAAACATCCCGGCTTGTGTGATCCTTCTCGGTTGATGTAGATGCAGCCGACATGGTTGTGTTTGGTATATCTGCATCAGTGATGGCCACTTGTACTTCATAGGTTGGTGAATCACTTTCAGATTCCATTGCCATGGCTTGTGATAAAATAGTGCTTACATATAGAATAAATAATGCTTACCAATCCAGCCTTAACCTCAGTCTGAAACCTCCTAGCAGCTATACTAGATGTGGTTATTATAGAAGCTCCATTTCCATATCTGTAGAAAGGAAGTCCTGGATTATGCCGGAAGACAAATTTTCAAAACTCAAGAAAATGTTGAAGAACAATCCATGAGTTTCAACATATGCAATATGTAGGGTTCCAATGCATCAAAGTTCTTGTATCAGTTTTGTGAGAAACTGCAATGGTGGTAAATATTAATATGTTGATACACGATACGAAGTTGCAATAAAGGAGCACGAAGTAAAACAAATACTTGTTTTTATTTATTACTGCTATAGCCTCATCAATGTTATCAGCCTAAAAACAATAAACAATAACATTGTCGCTTTATTTTCAGCAAGGCAAAAAGGTTAAAAAATAGACTAGTATGGACTAAACAGCACCTGCATGCAAAGTAGCACTGGTCCAAATATTTCTTCCGGTGAAACAAAAGACAGCATGGTCACTTTTACTAAAAATACCATTAAAATTCCTGCCAATCACACAGAGAGAGAGAGAGAGAGAGAGAGAGAGAGTATTCAAACACCGAAATAATATATACCCTGTAACATTCTATGCTTGTAGTAACATCACATAAGATGGTAGGACCAACAAAGTTCCCACTCTCATATCCCGGTATCTGTATGTAAAGCAAGCTCTGAAAACTCAGTGTCTTTTTTCAAAAGGAAAATTTAACACTTTTAAAGGGAAATGTTTCCTTTTGGAACCGTGAACATCAAAGTAATTTGTGAAACAAATTTGTACCACAATATCTCTTCCATCAAGTAGAAGTCTAGCCTCCATTTTAGACACCTCCTCTGAACTAGTCGCTGATTTATCCTTTCATTGGCCCTGATCAGAAACAAAATAACAAAACCTAACGAATTATTTCCCAGTCGTTCATGGGGGGGGGTGGGATGGGGAGCAGGATGTAATATCAGTGGCTTTATAAACAAAAAAACACACCTCGGAAAATGGGATAAATGTTTTCACCTCTTAGTAATAACGGACCAATATCAGCACAAGGATCTGTTCCTGCATCCACTATAAGTAGTTTGGCACGCTGGCACTAGTTTTTCTTCCCTGAAATAGAAAAAGGCAACAGACATAATCACAAAAAGCACCTAATATTGTTCTTGGATGCCTAAGTTCATTAAGACAACTATTGCTAAATGAGAAGGAGGAGGTTTGTACTTTTTTAACTGAAACATGATAGATAGAAAATAGATAATAATCAATAATTAGTTGATGTAAGAATTGTAAAAATGGAGGGGACTTAAACTATGTAAGAAAATAAAAGAATTATTTCTATCTATAACAATCATACCCGTTTCGTTCTCCTTATCTCTATATATAATAATCAAATCCTTTAAGATATGGAATTGCAAATATGCTGATATAAATAAAATGATTCTGAACATATTATTTCCTATATATATATATATATATATATATATATATATATATAATTTGAGACTAGAACAGAAAAATATATTTCTAGAGGGCTTAATGCACCTCTGCAATTGAAGTTACATTTATTGGAGAAAAAAGATATTGGCTACACTTCCAACCAGATAATTGGTTGGAACACACTCACATCAACGCTATACACACTCACACAGCTCATAATTCTAAACACTCCTCTCAAACTCTAGTATACAAATTGTATGTACAAAGCTTGGAAAAAATGAACTCAATCAAAGGTCCTTTCAAGGACTTTGTCAACATATATGCAAGTTGGTCATTTGACCCAACAAACTCAGTACAAATCTCTTTGGACAATAACTTTTCTCGAACAAAATGATAGTTAAGTTCTATGTGTTTAGTCCTTTCATGAAACACTGGTTTTGATGCAACGTGGAGAACCACTTGATTATCCCAATAGTATGATGTTACAAAAGTTAAACTAGCCACTACAATATGTTGATCTCCATAGCCCTTAGTAGTTCTCTGGGGTCGTGGGGTCTTATTTGCTTTGATATTTCGCTGCACCCCTAGCAAAGAAGTACCCGAGCAGCGTTGCCTCTGTCGAATTAGTGGTTTGTGCCTACTACCACTCAAATTCTTGAATATAATCTTCCACAGACCCATTCTGCCTTATCGCAGCCAGTTTCTCACACACTGTGCACGTATCTTTACCACCTAACCTCCGGATTAATGCCTCTTTCAGCTCCTCCCAATAAGGGTTCTTGGTTTTCTTTTTCCAGAAACCAGTGGCTGGCCCCTCCCTCCATGCAGATGAAGGCCAGTCTTAGTTTTTCCTTTGCTGAAACGTTCTGGACCTCAAAAAAATTTTCTGCTCTAGACAACCATCCCACCGGATCCACCCCTTCAAATGTAGGCAAATCCACTCTCTTCATCCAGCCTTTTTGTGTTTCTCCCCTTCTTCCTCTCAAGTTCCCCTCTCAACCTCTCGTCCTTTTTCCACATTTCTCCCATTCAGGACCCTTGGCTGAATCTTGAACTTCTGTCAGGTTTCTGAAGGTTTTCAAAATCAGAACTCCGGCACTATTTCTTGAAGTTCTTGCTGCCCATTTCTTAACTCGGCTTGTATAGCCTCTCCCCGTTCGCGACCATCCTTTCAATTGTGCTGATTCTTCCTTCCATCACTACCCCTTTCTGATATCCGGCAGGTCAGACCACTGTTAGGTTTCTTAACAGCAAGAAACCTGTAACACTATTCTGGTTTAACTCCAGAAAATGAAACACAACAAAGAATTGTTTTTTTATTTCAAAAACACAACAATTGCTACAGAACTATCAAGGAATCCTGTCTTCCTCCCTCACAGGATGTGCAGATCCTGTCTCAACTTCAAACAATACAAAAGTGTCCCTGAAAGACACTTATTCCCCTTATATAGGCTAAATCCTAGCGAACTCCTAAAACAACCTCCTAACGTAACTGCCTAACCAACTCCCCTTTTCCAAACATAAACCCTTAAGACCCTACACTATTCTATTCTAGTGTGAAAAACCGAAGTTTATGGTTGTGCCATTTTAATTCACGGGAGTCTTACGCTACAGGTCTCTATCTTTTTGTGTAGAGGTGCACCAAACCATTTAAGCAAAGAAATTGTGCAGGCACAACAATACAAAAAGTACGTTACAAATGGCAAAAGTAGGCAGATGGCAATTCACAATAATAATTATAACATAGTCTATCCATTTGAAATCTTTAAAGGTGAAAAAAGCAGCAATGAAGTCGTTGCAGACTCGTTCACATATCTTGTGTAATTTTGAAATTGGGTTAGTTGAAACACTTTCAATCCTTGGAATAGCTAACTAACAGAACCGAGTGTCATGTGCCACCGGATGAACCAATATTTTATATAATCTGTAAAGTGAAATTGTATCATAAAATGCTTCTTTTCCTTTTACTATGTTGACAAAACTCATGTTTTTGGTTAAGTGTGCAATAGAAAAGCTCTAGAGATAAGAACAAAATGACAATCACAGAATACTTTGCTGAAATGTTTTAAGCACATACTTCAGAGCACCACCGTGTTAGATTTTAGCTTTGTCGTGTTGAGCACTGCACAGTTTTTATGAGTACACCACAATAAAACCCCAATTTTCCGAAGAGATGATTCTTATGTTCAATCCAACGCCTTCCATTTCCTACACAAAAACTGGGAACGAAAAACTATTTGATATTCAGCTTTATTTAACAATTTTATTCTATTAGGTGATTCTAGATTATCACCTTCAGCTTTTTTTCATGGTGCAAAAAGCTGACAAAATCAACAACAAAAACCTCCTGAGCTTGTCGAGCTCCTTCTTGACTATCCAAGCTTGCCGAGCTCATCCTCAACTGCCTTGAGGAGGATCTCAACAAACTCGAGCAAATTAGGAGAAGCTCGGCAAGCTTGGGTAGTGATGGAGGAGCTTGGCAAAAGTGTTCTGCAAGCTCGGCCAAAGAAAGATATTCGCAATACCTTTAATTTGTGCACCCTCTTATTTAATTTCAATACCTCTTTATGTTTTCGATGAAAAGAAGAACCCTTATTGTTAATAAGTTGCCCCTTATATGGAAGAATGAAAAATAGAGTGGTAGTAGATGAAGGGTTGATTCCTGATGGATGAAGTTGACATGGTAAGTGAGCAGCAGAACATTATCAATTACTTGAGTAGTTGTTTATATGCTCCTACCTACGAATGATAGGAGCAGGACCAGGTATTTGCTTGTTTATCAATCTTAAATATTTAAGATTATGGAGGTGTAGATTTGACTCAATTACTCGGAGGAAAAAAATTTAAATTCTTTTTTTAGTAAATCTAACCCATGTTCAAAGGATAAGGAAATAACTATATGTGATGACTTTTCACCTAATGATATTGATAGTATTCTAAATCTGAAAATAGAGAATATGTCATTGTATATTTATATGTGAGTGATGTAACATCCCAAAATACAGTAATTACTATAATTTAGAATTAATTACAATTAACAGTAAATCAACACAGTCTTTATATAATTAACAGAATTCAAAAGCCTGAACGGCTTCATTGCAAACATAACATTGGCATAAAGCGTGATACATAAATCGAGAACGAAGTCGGTTTAAGTCAGCATATTACACGAAGGATTAGACAAAAAAAACGTGTTTTCCCAAATAAATAACTGAACGTTCATTCCAAACCGGAATGACTACACTTACAACGAAAGACGGCTTTCTGTGTTTTGTTATCTTTTTTTTTTTTTCTTATTATTTCCTTTGATATTATCGATTTTTTTTTTTATTTATTATTTTATTGATTTTTATTTTATTGTCCCTACTGCTCCGCTTTCACTTCAACTTCACAAGTTTTCTTCTCTCGATCTAATCCTCTAGGGTGGCCTCGCCTTCTGCTCACTCTCACACGGATTATCTATTGCAAGACAGGACTAACGTACATGAGACAGTATGACAATCACAAGGAAAACCGAAGGGTACAGCTTATATAATTTAATTCATACAATCAACACATACATTTACATTTACAATTAACTCATACTAGCAATAACTTAACATAGCATAACCCATGAAATATAATAATATATATATGTACAAACAAACCGTCCTGTACTGTATGAAACCAGTGTATTACAGGCGTCCCTTTAGCTCGAGTGATGTAGTAACTGGGTAGACACAAACAGCTGGCCACTCGAGGTTAGTCCGTTTCTTACGTCGCCGGCATGTTAACTTTTGGACTAAGGGACCTGCCTGCGGCATTCACTCATGAGCTTACCGCTCTCTACTGTGAGAGAGTAATCGTCCTTAAATATCAGGATGGACAGCGATTCCCTAACTTTCCACAGTTCATACTTTACCAAATTTAATATTTACATATCTGAGACGTTGCCTCCACTGGAAGCGCTCGTTCAAATTACATAATCTATAATCAATTTTTTATATAGTGTCACCAGCATGCTTAAATACTTCGTCTAAAAACAATTTTCATTCTAATTCACTTTCATAAAAGGACGAACGTTCACCTTCTGAATGAAGGATGACGAACGTTAAAAGCGCAGATTTATAGAACCTATTAACCATCAGAAAGACTCCAGAATAATACACGGCATTTTCAGAAAGATTTTTAAGTACCAAGAGGACGGGTTGACTCACTGGACGAAGATATAACATCAAAGAATACTTTAAGCTACTTGGGAACCTTTGTTTAAAAGGGGTCGCCTTCAGGTAGTGACCGAACGCGCCTAATAATACATTTACCTAAGTATTTGACTAACGCTTATTTACGTTCGTTAAGGAATGCAAGATAAGACGAGCGTTCAATACTAAGACCGAACACTTCATTAAAACGATGCTAGGTATGGTGACCGAGATCAATTCATGACGAAGCTTGGTACAGACCGAGCGCTATTAGAACTTAAGCGGCTTGGTATAATACCTTGCGCTATTTAGGTACGAAGCGTTCGGTATATCCGAAACGTTACTTAATATTAGTATTATTAATTACGGGCTTCGACAATGCGTTTCGAGCCGACACTCAACATAGTATTTCAAATGAGGACGCTCGTTCTCAAACCGAATTCTTCCTTCGAATGAAAGAATTCTACGTCTAATTCTTTTTCAGGGAAGACCGAACGGTAAAGACGTACGACAGGCGGAATTTGATCATAGGGAGTGATTTACGGTTTCAGATTTTCAACGCATTAACAGATTCTCAGATTTCAAACATTTCAACTTATACTTTATGCTTCATATAGATTTTCAATTTATAAACTTTATACCATTCATTCCTAATGAATTCAATGCACATCATCATACCAATTTACACCTTCATACAACATAAATATCCAGTTCATAATCACACCTCTAATCATCATACATCATGCATTCGCATTCATCCCGCATACATAGCATTTCAGTCCCCATCAACGATTCAATAGCGTTTCAGGACATACAACCGCGTATGAATTAAAACCAATAAGCTTCGCAGTCTTACCATGGCCTAGGGGGCAGTGTACGTGCCCAAAGCTAAGGGTTTAACAGTTGTTCACTAATGTATTTCTATCCTCTGACTATTCCACACAAATGCTATCTAGAGGAAACAGAACTACTAAACTACCTTACTCGCATGCACCCAAGCAACTCGCCGGTTTCCTGAAAACCTAAGGACAGAGCTCATGCAAGCGGAACTACCATGTTTCAGTTCTTGAAACATGTTTGGGCAGCATGTGTAGCTCTCAGTTCATGGGCGAACGCTCTCTACGGTGCTGAAACGTGATCGAGAAAACGTGGAGTATTAGCAGTAGAGAGAAAGTTGGGGAGGTTCTAGAGAGAAGGTGGGAGAGATGGGGTTTGAGTTCGTGAGAGAGGTGAATGCAGAGTAGTGAGAAGAATGTTTTTCAGAAAAATCATTTTTCTTCCCAACGTTCACGGACGTGCACTCCCCACGAAAAACCCCCTCATGGTCTGACACTTGTTTTCTCACTGGGGCAGATTCAGATGTTGAGTGGCTTTTATAAGACTGATGGGTGTGGCAGCGTGCATTTATGGAAGCAGTCAGGTGACTCAGCAATGCATTAATAACAGATTAGACATGATAATTATGGTTTAATTTTCCGAGGTCTCACAAGTGACATGCCAATTCTTGTAATTAGAAGAAAATATTTCTAAGTAGAGAAAATATTTGTGGAATCTTCCTAATAAGAGAAAATATTTGTGGAATCTTCCTAATAAGAGAAAATATCTGTAGAATCTTCTAATTTATTTTTCAATATATTGTTTTCTTATTTTCCTTTTTGGAAGAATAGATTGTTATAAATAAGGGTAAGGAGAATGTAATAGACATGAATGATAATAATAAAATTCATTATTCTCAAGTCTAATGATTGATATATCCAACGAGATAGTCTCTAGAACTAAGGTTTCTAGAATCTTATTTTGAAATATAAGTTGTTTATAGATGAATTCAATGTGATTTTAGAAGTTAGAATTATAAGGAACAAAGATAGTATATTACTATTCCAAAACAATAAATGAGAAACTTCTTAGGAAGTCTAGAAATTATGACTTCAAATGCGTGAATATCCCTTATGATACTAATTCTAAATTAATGTAAAATATAGTATAATCTATTTCTCAACCTCAGTATACTCAGATAATCGGGAGCTTACTTCATTTGATGAGCTTTTATGGATTTGATATTACTTATGCAGTAGGTAAACTGAGAAGATACACTTAATATTCTAATTAGAAATATTGAGATGCTCTTGCAAAACTTATGAGATACTTAATAGGTTCAATGGATTATGCCATTAAATATAGTAGATTTTCCCTTGTATTAGAAATGTATAGTGATGCTAACTGGATCTCTGATTCAGTCAAGACAAAATCCACTAGTGGTTATGTCTTCACACTTAGGGATGGTGCGATTACATAAAAATCAGTCAAACAAACAATTACTTCAAGATCAATAATGGAATATGAGTTTATTGCTCTCGAAATGGCTAATAGTGAGGTTCAGTGGTTGAAAAACTTCTTAGCAAACATTCAACTAGGAATGAAACCAACCCCATCAATGCCAATACATTATGATTGCCAATCAGTAATAACTATAGCTAAAAACAAGAATTACAATGGAAAGATCAATTTCCATTGATTATGTGAAGTCAGAACAGAGTTTAGCAGATCCTCTAACAAAACCCCTAAGAAGAAATATGATTTTAGAAACATCGAGTAAAATGTGACTTAAGCCACTTGCAAACAAACAAGTGATAGTAACCCAACCTTTGTGATTGTAGATCCCATGAATAAGATTCATATGGTAAAAATAAGCAATTTGTTAGTTCTAATAGCACTAAATTGATTTTAATCAATTATATTCATTCCTATGGTGTGTGTGTGTGTGAAAGTATTGGAGACTGTATTATTGAGGTTAAACTTTGTAATTAAAATTCTATGTGGTGTAAGAATTTTAGTTTAAACAAATTTTTTAATGATTTTCATATTTTACCGATGATGTATGATGTGCAACATATACTCAATGAAATCACCTATATAAGTGTTAAGTGGAATCGCTTGCATGAGATTTTGGCATGATCTTTAAAGCACTTATGAATACCGGGCACGCACATGGCTTAGCTTGTGCAACACAAAACACATAAGTCCTTAAAATATTTGTAAAAAGCTAACAAAATCACAAACAAAAACTTACTATGTTGGTTGAGCTTGTGTTGGCTGAGCTTGTGCTGGCTGAGCTCATTAGCTGAGGTCGTGTTGGCTGAGCTTATGTTGGCTAAGCTTGTTTGTTGGCCGAGCTTGGTTGTTGGTCGAGATCGTTGCAACAAGGCTGTTGGTCGAGATCGTTGCAACAAAGTTGTTGGACAATCTCTCCTCTACAAGACTCGGATAGCTGCATCTGCATGTCATGGTTTTTTAACCTCTCTTGAAACCCTCATGCATTTAGCATCTATAAATAAGGGTGTTGTGCTTCCTCCAAAACCACATAACACACTTTCTCAAGCTCTCCCTCTCATTTCTCTTTGTTCTTTCTTTTTTTATTGTTTTGTATCATGGGTTTATATTTACTCTTGTAAAGAGTTTCTTTTGCTATTTCTGATATCTTTAAAATTTTCAAGTTTCAGTTGTACCTTGAGATATTTGCACATACATTATGAATAAATCTTTAAGGATAGTGATTATTCACACATTAGGAAATCCATTTAAATTGTGTTCTTATCAAATTCTCCAACAAATTATACCCAAAACTTTCGAGACATATAATGGTTTCAAATTTACAGGGTTGAAGAATGCTAGCAACGCACTCCTTCTGACATACTTTTTACTATTGGTTAAAAATTTATTAATAACCACAAAATAATGTGTAAGAAGTGAGTCCCCTAGAATTTTGTGGTCTAATAAATTTCACCAAACATTTAAGAGCCTACACAAATGAGTACTTACTAGCATTTCTCACTTAATAATTCCAAATTATTCTCAGGTAACGAAGAACTAACGAACTTGCTTAAAGTTCCATCAATCAGTGTGCAGAACAATGTAGTAAATACTCAATACCATTTTTGACTGAAACTGTAGCATCTTGGCAAGAAGACTCCGGATACTTACGAAAAATTCAAATACTTGCCCTCCACACTAAAAGCAAAAACGAAAGAAGAACAGATTCTCTCTGAGACACACAGGGCAATAATGATTAAGGTTAACCCAATACTCCTCGGAGTTGAAAGACCACCATTAACAGTATGTGATAGCCAAAAAAGATTGAAATGTCTTACCTGATCATCAAAGAGACCAACTCGAACGTTCCACCCTTAGATTGTTCCTCAAAGTCCCAACACAAGATTTATGCCTAGGAAGAGAGTCAGATACAAAGAAGAAATAAAAAATAAAAATGAAGCACCCATTAATCAGAACAAAATGTTTAACGGGAAATCAATCATCAAATCCCAGAAACAGATAAACAGAGCTCCAAGTAAGTTCCTTCCTTAACACATATCAAAGAGGTATAATAATCACTTAGAGTTAAATAATTCAATCCGATACAAAAATGTTACTAATCATTTCTGTGACACGACAAGCGGCATACCTTTGAGTGAGGATCTTGGTTAGTTTGACTGATGAGAAAATGTGTGTACGGAAAGAAATTGAGGGAAAATTTTTAAGGTGTTAAGCATAATGGATCGGGACGGGCACTAGTTTTGATGATCAGCAACCTAACAACCACTTGGTCTCTGTCTCTCACTCTTTGGTTAAGGTTGTCTTTCCCGAAGCACTACGCGCGTGAGTGGGAGTGACTTCGCGCTATTGTTGAAAATATTGCTGCTAAGTGACGTCGTTTTAAATTGGTTCCTATACACGCGATTGAAGCGCGTGTATTGAGGGTTAAGAACAGAAGTAGTGGCAGCGTTTGTATTGGGTTTAATGTTTGGATGAGTTTTCCCTTTTATCAAACAAAGAAGACGACAATTGGTACTGATCAACATTGTTGGGTGTCCTTACTATGAATTTAAGTTCAGCAGCAAGAATCTTACAGTGTGTCTGTTGTTCAGTATCATCCAATCTATTTAAAATATGATGCAAATATGGAAGCTGAACAGAGAAAATAGAAATACTAAAAATGGAGGACTATAATCATCTAAATTAATAAATGAAAAAAATTTATTATATATATATATAGAGAGAGAGAGAGAGAGAGAGAGAGAGAGACTTACGACCAATTTGAAGTCCTTGAACAAATAATCTATCATTAGATAAACTTAAAACTTAAACTAATTACCTAAAACAAATCATATAAGATAAAGAACAAGGTATAAATGTTTGATGAATATTGAAAAATACAACAAATTTTGATGAAAGAAGAAGACGGATATAAAGAAAGAGAAATAAATTAATGAAAAAGAGTTGAGAGAGAAATAATTAAAGAAAATGAGAAATTTGAGAGGAGTTGTGAGAGAATGAAAGAAAACGAGTTGAAAAAGAAATTAAAGAAAAGTAGTTAAAAGAGAAAGAAATTGAAGAGATGATATGGTCTTTATCAGTCTACCTCTCAAGCAAATTCATCAACTTTCTAAAGTTAAGGAAGGAAGACAGGTATAGACAAAAGTAAAATTGGTATAATTTAAAGCATCTACCAAAGCATTTCAAAAGTAACATACGTAATTTGCATCATAATATATTTCATGCAAACAATAATATGTATAACATCGACTTTAAGTTATAGAAAGAAGACGGGTATAAACAAGAATAAATTTGGTGTTTATAGGTTAGGCTACAGAAACAAAAAGTATTGTGTTACTTTAAGAGAATGTCATAGAATAATTATAGTACAAATCATAAGTGACGTATGCCATTTATTCCATGAAAAGCTTTCAAAATCAAAAATTAGATTTGATAAAATTTACTTATAAAGTTTATGGGAAGAAGACATATTTAGACTTTATATGTTATAAAGTTACATTACTTTGAAGAAAACAACACAATCTGAATATAAAGTTCATATAATCTAATTAAACAACTATATAATATTTAAATGGTGACATATGTGATCCGCTCAATCATATATTTTCTAACAAAAGGTATGTTCACTAGTGCAGTCAAGGGAAACGACAACAATTATTTTCGTCTATAGGCAGCAGTTCCGCAACTGAAGTATATACAGACGAGGCAAAAAGGTGTAGGCTTTTACCTTGGTTCCTACTGAACCGAGACAATATGTCATACTCTACTGTCTCTGTTGGGACTTGAACTGAGGGAGTAGAGTGTTTTTTATTTTATTTTTTTACGTTCGGTTTCGTCAGCTTTTCTGCCTCTCGCGAGACTGATCGGTTATGACCTGCGCTCACCATCTATGTTGCTTCGAATGTGGAAACCACCACAGCCATACTGAACCGCAAAAGAAAATACACGAGCAAGACCATGAGATCAAAAACCCAACTCGAAACGAAAACCCTAAATCCTTAAATCGCAAAATCAGAGAATAATTAAAATCCTAATTTCAAATCTCAAGATGCTCCTAAGTTGTCGAAGTCGCCTCCCTTCCTGCATAAACGAACCAACACCGAGAAGAGAAATGGACTTTTCCCTCCATGCGAAACATGAACTAGAGTTGGAGAAGAGGGAAAGGAGGTTTGTGTCTCCCTTACTACGAGGCGAAACAAAACGAGAAGAAAAGAAAAAGATGAAGATGGGTGCTTCCCCCTTCTTGTGAAGCCACGATAGAGGAGTGAAGAAGAGAACAAATCATTGTGCGAAAAGAACCCCAAGGGCGTCAGAGAGCAGCGGTGCAAAACCTAAACAAAGGCATTCTGTCTAAAAGTGCCTCTCTTCTCGAAATTTAAACCTTAATGCATGTTATTACCTCGGTCTGTAGGCAAACTGAAGCATAAAACGCATACGACATCGGCTAAGAGGGAACCGAGGCAATAGAGGTTACAAAAAAGGATTTTGGAACGTTCGATTTCAGAGGATGTGTGCATGTGGTAGGACATACTACCTCGGTCCATGGGCAAACCGAAGCATAAAGAGCCTACAACATTGGCTAAGAGGGAACCAAAGCAATAGAGTTTACCAAAATGGATTTTGAAACGTTCGAACTGCCTCGATCCTGAGCAACAACATAGGCAGTATACCCGTTCGACATCGGTTCTATATGAACCGAGGCAATAGAAATTACAAAAATGGATTTTGGAAAGTTCGGTTTCAGAGGATGTATGCTTGTGGCAGGACAGAATGATATAGAACATTTGGTTTAGAGGATGTTAGATTCTGGCAGGAGATACTGCCTCGGTTCTGAGCAACAAACGAGGCAGTATAACCGTTCGACATCAGTTCTAGTTGAACCAAAGCATATAATATCGTCATAATTACGAAAATGCCATCGCGTTATTATACGCTTCTATTTTTGTGACATTGAAGGTATACAGCGCGTTAATTTTTACTAGTGGTTATGTAAAGTGATGTCCTAAAGTTTATGATAGAAACATAGCTAAATAAAAATATAAAATTTGTTTTCATTCCTTAGGTCACTAAATGCATAATTGTGTTATTTTTAGATAACAACACACAAAAAAATTGTTCTACATTTTAAAAGCAACACAAGTAAACGCTCTATGACACCTTTTGAGCAAATAATAATTTGTGTAACTTCAACCTTTTGAAGTTAAGGAAGGAAAACCATTAGATACAAAAATAATTTTCATGTAACACAAAGATTGTATTTCAAAAATAACACATGTAATATGTCCTACAATACCTTTCCGGCATAAAAAAAAAATTGTACATTAACTTTTTTAAATTATAAAAACAAGACAAGTAAAATTAAGAATAAATTTACTGTTGACATGTTAAGCTACATAAATGAAAATATGTGTTGTATAAGAGAATAATGAAGAACAAATTATGAGTGAGTATCTCATTCATTTGATTATATGTTTTAAAAAACAACATCAAAATATTCAAACATATTGGTATATAGTTCATATATTCAAACAAAACAACATCAAAATATTTCAAGAGGGACATATGTGATTTGTTTAATGATTCAAACAAAAAGTAAGTTGTGTAACATTTATTTCCTAAAGTTTATGGCGAAAACATAGATAAATGAAAATAGTTAGTTTGTTCTTCATATATTAGATATCACTTAATGCATAATTCTTTTAGTTAAAAATAATATATATAACTTGTTTCATGATTTCTTTCATCTCAACAATAATTTCTGTAGAAACAATAATAAATTTAGTGTTGATATTAGATTACATAAATGACAAAAAAAAAAGTTATTTTGAGATAAGTGTAGAACAATTATACCAGATTTCAATAATGACGTTTATCATTCATGAGTTTCTGTACGAGTAATGGTGTTTAAGATTAAAGACATGGTTAAATAAATAATTTAATTAATAAATATTAACGTATAAGTATGCTGTCCAATAATTAAAAAAAAGGAGATTACTTTTTTCCATATAAATTATGAAGTATATAATATCTTAGAAAAAACTGTTTATATATAAATAAAAATAAGTTATGTGCAAATCCTTAATTATTTTAATAAGATAACTATAGACCATTTATAATTTATTGCAAAGCTCATGTTAAACAAATTGGTCTAAATTCTCTTATTGACCATTTTTGTACTTTATTAAAAATGGACTTTAGACAACGGTTGTGGTAAAAATTGAAATAAAAAATTGTCTGTTGTCTTGATTCTGGATTCAACTAAGGTCATAGACCTTTTAATTAATTAATTTCAAGAGTCTACGACATCAGTTGGACATAGAATTGAGACAATAGATCCCTTAAATTGATTAATTTTAAGGGTTTTTGGTATAGTTTCTTAAAGAATCAAGACAATAAACCTATTTGGTTTTTGGTTTCCTGCTTTGATTTTTTGAACTAGGACAAAATCATGACCTTTTTTGCTTTTCTTTGGTTATTTGTATATTTACACTAGATATTAAACTTAGGAGTCCTAATAAAAGTTTAATTGTAATTTAAACAGAAAAAAAGTAAAATATATTATATAAAAAATGCATGAAATATGAAAACAAAGTACATTTAGGTGTAACAACCATGTTTAACATGGATCCATAGATATAGAGTTATCCAATAGCACATTTGCAACAAGATTGGTACACATAAGTCACTATAAAAAAAATAGATATTTAGTGTCGAAAAATTGACTCTAATATGCACAAGAACAACGTTAACTAATTATTAATATAATATTTGTGTTATATGCACATGCGACTCTAAAATCATAATTTAATCATAATTGTTAATTTATTAGCATTGATTTTTGAAAATCGATTATAAGTTAACATATTCAACATTAATTTTTAAATTAATTTTTTAATTAAAGTAGTGTATCAGTTAAATCGATTTTAATGCATTCTAATTTTAAAATATATTTTTAATATTAGATTATTTTGTGTGAGGTTAACCGATGCGAATAATAATAACTTTAAAAAAATCTCGTATAATACCTTTATATATGTTCAACAAATATAAAAAAATAGAAAAAAAAATACAATAGATGAAGGAGATAAATATGGATGGGGAAATAAGTATAAATGAAGGATATGAGGAGAGGAATATAGATGAAGGAAGAAAACAAATATAGATGAAGGAGATGTGTGTGAATAAAACAATTGAGTGTGGATGAAAGAGATAAATATGAGTGAATATGAGTGTAGATAAGAAAGAAGAAATTTGTGTGTAAAAAATAGTGTCATCTTTAAATCTAGTAGTTTAGATTAAAAATAATATATAATTCATATTCATTCTCATGAACGCACACAAATTCATATAATATATATATATATATATATATATATATATATATATATATATATAATATATATATATATATATATAATATAATAATATATATATATATATATATATATATATATATATATATAAACATGGGCTTAACTTACATTAACTTAAATATTAAAAATAAATAAGATGATATGATTTTGAAAAGTTTCTTAAATTATCTTTGTAATTTTATCTTTTAATTAAATATATAAATTTGATACAAAATAAGATTTCTTTTTGTAATAATATTTTGGGGTTTTGAGTTACAAGAACTCAATTTTGTTCTTATTAGAATAGTCTAAATTGATTAACCCCATGACTTATCTTTCACATTTTCGTCTTTTTGCGTGTGACATCAATACCATTTCCCAAACTGAATATAGAATGATCTCCTCTTGATTTTCTCATAGATGGTAATTACATGTACTAAGTACTAAAAATGTCCATTAACTCAATACAAATCACAATTATTTGTTGATAAGTTTGTTTCATAAATGGAAAGAAAATTTCAAAAAGAATTTAGTGGAGAAAAAATGAAAAAAGAAGAAGAAGAGGAACAAGGTATAGAGATAAAGAAAAAATGTTAGATTAATGAAAAAGAGTTGATAGAAAAATAATTAAAGAAAATGAAAAATTTGAGAGGACTTGTGAGAGAATGAAAAAAAAAAAGGAGTTGAGAAAAAAAATGAAAGAAAAGCAGTTAAAAGAGAAAGAAATTGAAGAGATGATATGTCTTGATCACTCTGATACCTCTCAAGGAAATTCATCATCAACTTTCTAAAGTTAAGGAAGGAAGAACAGTAGAGACAAAAATAAAATTGGTATAACTTAAAGCATCTACCAAAGCATTTCAAAAGTAACATACTTAATTTGCTCCATAATACATTTCATGCAAACAATAATCTGTATAACATCGACTTTCTGAAGTTATGGAAAGAAGACAGGTATAAACAAGAATAAATTTGGTGTTTATAGGTTAGGCTACATAAATAAAAAGTATTGTGTTACTTTAAGAGAATGTCGTAGAATATTATAGAACAAATCATGAGTGACGTATGTCATTTATTCCATATGAAATGCTTTCAAAATCAAAAATTAGATTTGATAACTTTTACTTTACAAAGTTTATGGGAAGAAGACATATTTAGACTTTATGTGTTATAAAGTTACATTACTTTGAAGAAAGAACACAATCTGAATATAAATTTCATATAATCATATTAAACAATATATAATATTTAATGGTGACATGTGATCCGCGCAATCATATATTTTCAACGAAAGGTATGTTATGTAACGTGACTCCCTAAAGTTTATTATAGAAACATATTTAGATATCACTTAATGCATAATTCTTTTAGTTAAAAATAATATATATAACTTGTTTCATTATTTCTTTCAGCTCAACAATAATTTATCAAGAAACAATAATAAATTTAGTGTTGATATTAGATTACATAAATGAAAAAAAAAAAGTTTGAGATAAGTGTAGAACATATATACCAGATTGAAGAATAAGATTGAAGTTGATGTAATTAGTAGTTCAAGTACGAGTCATGGTTTGTTTAAGATTAAAGACGTGGTTTAAATAAATAATTTAATTAACAAATATTAACGTATAAGTATGCGTCCAATAATTAAAAAAGGAGATTATTTTTTTTTTATAAATATGAAGTAAGAACAACATATTAAAAAAAACTTTTTATGTATAATAAAAATAAGGTTTAATAGCTTTTTTGCTACTTTCCTTGCTTAATCTCAATTCAGTCCTCATTTTTAAAAGTGTTTGAAATATGTTCACAGTTACTAAAATTTGCATCTAATTTTTCCCTTCCGTTAAGTTGTCCCTTCCGTTAAGTGTCACCAAACAGAGTTAATTCATTAATTATGTGGCACTAGTTACTGCAACGTGTCGCTATATTGATTTGTTGATTTGTGAACAATGATGGTTAGTGACTACCAGATAATATGATATTTTATTAAGTTAGGTTTTATAATTGGGGAAAATATGAACCTTGTGTAACGAAATATCTCGGTGTCGCCGGAGATTCTAATCGGCGGCTGCGCATCCTTATCCTCCCTCAATTTCACCTTCTTGTCGAGCCACACCACGCCGCGCATCTCCCGTGGGTGATACCAGAACTTGATGTAGATCTTTCTCTGCTCCCAGAGCTTCGCCGAGGGACGATTTCGAACACCACGTGGCGAGGTCCGTTCCGGTCGTCGGAGTTCGTTTCATGGCACTCCCGTTGGAGAACGGAGGGTATGGCTGGGACGGTGACGGTGAGCGGAGGCATTGTCGACAGGAACGGTTTTGGAGAAGGTGGCGGTGGGGAATGAAACGTGGCCGCATGCGTGTATGATTTATGCTGATGGAAGATTATGGGTATTTGTTTAGTAGTGAACTGTGATATCTAAATTCGAATATCCAGTATTTGGTCTACTTATAGTTGTCAATTGAACTAGCGGGCTTATATACGTTGCCATATTTTTTTCTGCTTATTTCATTAGTTGTGTAAGTCCAATTCTACAATGTTGGTTCAAGGATTGTTATTTTGTTTTAATCAGAATGAGGGATATGAAAGTCAGTGGATAGAGAAGACTTGTGAAGCATGTGAAAGCAGTGGATCTGAAAAGAAAGATGCAAATGACAATGTGAGCAATGTTTTATTTTATTGGGTAGTTATCTCAATGCTATGTTTGTATTGTTCCTTTGCTCTTCATAATATTCAATTCAAAGAATTTATAGTCTTAAACGCTGATCCATGATGATTCTTTTTTGTATATGTGCTTGTTAACAAGAAATGTTATGCATATCCTCTTCTAGAGTAGAGTTATAATGCATTTCTTCTCTAACCTTGATATCGTATTTTCTCAACCATAGGCTCATTTTGTTAACATAAATTTGTTAGTGACGTACTGTAGAACATTATTTCCTTGTATTGCTTCCTTTTTTATATTATTCAAGTTTATATATATATATATATATATATATATATATATATATATTATTTGGCCATTGCATGAAAGCCTTAATAGTGGTAATTTTGATTCACAAGAGGAAAACAATGAAGAAGTCATGAAAAATGAAGTTGAACTCGTTAAGAGCTTGAATAAGCAAAGACGACGTGCTGTGGTAGCAGTTCGTAAGGGACAAAAGACTGCTGGAGGTAGAAATTCCTACAAAGACAAAGGTGGCAGGTCATCTCACAATTCTAAAATCCAGAAACAGTTGAGCAGCTGGTGAAATATGTAGGAACCAAAACACTTGTGATGTTCAATGGTGCCATTCATGAGACACCTTAAAGTTTTGGTAGGATATTGTAGAGGACATTGTCTGGTCAAACTTCAAAGATATGTAAAGTTCAGAAATAGGAAAACAAATACGTTATGATCGACCCATCCTCTTATGAAATACTGTTATTTGGAATGAAAATTTGCCATCTCTATCAGAAACTGTCACATTAGTATATTTTTTGTGGACTTAATTATCTCTGCTACGGCATAGAGTTTCATGCCTATACTATTAATCATTCTAGTCTTTCTTTTTGGCAGTTTTTTTGGAGAAGGTGACGGTGGGAATGAAAGGTGGCTGCATGCGTGTGAGGTTGCGACGAGCTTGAGCTGTAGACGACGTAGGTGACGGAGACAAAAGAGGACAGAATGACTAAAAGCTTTGGCGTGGTCGGTGGTGTGCAGTTGGTGTAATGAGAGTCCGCAAACAGAGGTTCTCATTGTTCCAAAACTACTTTCTCGACTCTTTCTCACCTATTGTAAATGTGGATTTCCCCAAATTATAAAATCCTAACTTAATAAAATATCATATTCTCTCTAGTCACTTATAGGTAATAATTCACAATGAATATAGTTAGGGTGGGCAAAGCACACTGTACTGCATTGATTTGTAAATTTTATAGTAACTATAAACCAGTTTACAAAAACTACAAATGTACTTAAAAACAGTTCAAAGTAACTGAACTGAACTATTTTTTAGTTCATTTATAGTGCCAGTACAATTCAGTTAACTGTTTAAATTCACTATAAACAGTTAGTTATCCATAACACAGAATCACATAGTACACTTTGAGTTTACCACAACAAAAGTGGAGAGTATCTTAATGAAATAAGCCTCTACAGTCAGCCAACTCTTTGGATAATTCCAGTGAATCTTTTTGAGACATGTCAAAAATTATTCTGCAGCTCAACCACTCTGGCTAAAAAGAGCTTCCACCTCAGCATGGCAGCATTAAATTGATTTTGCAGTTCCAAATCAGACTTCACTCTCTGCCTCAATCAGAAACTCACACTCTTCTTCATTAAGCCCCCTAATATTTCAGCTAGCTACAACAGGATGGAGTTTGCATCAAAAACAGAAGGCACGTCCAATGGTCTGGATGGATCAAACTCATGAATTCCTCTACTTTGGATCCTCAATTGCAAGTTCCATCACGAGGGCATGCTATAAACCCTTCCTGAAGTCCCCCATCTTGTTCAATCTGACTATATTTCTTTTCTGCAAAAAGTTATGTTATTTGAAGTTATACTATTTATTTTATAGAGATCATGTTTTCAAAAAGTATATGTGACTAAGTTGTTCATAAACATAAAAGCAAAAAATCTATGTCCAATAGAGAGATTAACTATGAATCAATAGTGGTTATGTGAAACCAAATTATTAGCTACCCTTATCACTTATCAATATATTCAACTCAAATGTAAAATAGCAGGAAGCTTTTGGTGTTCACTCATGTATAGTTCTCAATAAGTAAAATAGGCAAGAAGCAATATGAAGAATTATTGTTGACTAAATAAGTTGTAAATATAAACACCTCAATTATAGAAGTGCTTTATTGTTTCTCTTCTCGTGACAAGTAGTTTCATCCGAAAATCACAGGATGATAATTGAAATTCCCAATGCTTCTACAATTTAATTAGCATCTTCAAATAAATATAACAGGTCTCACACGTGAAATAAATATGCCTCGTCACAAGATATTTATATTAAAGATTTCACATTAATCATACATAAAACAAATTAAAAATGTAAATAAATACAAAAATCATATCACAAATAAGTTTGATAAGATTAAATTAAGTTAAATTTTTTTTTTAAAATAAAAAACTAAATGACATAACATAACTAACTACAAAAGGAAAAGACTTGTTTAAATTGATTTTAAGAGCTTTGGAGGAGCGATTGAGTCATGCTCAGCTTCAAGTATAGCAATTGGAACTTCAACACTGAAAAAGATCAAAGAAACTCTTTCACAACTAACATCTAATCACTGCTTATGAGATTGTATCTTTATTTAACCATAAACAATGGTAAAATGAAAGAGAGCATGAAAAAGAGGTTACAAAAAAAAACACAAGCACTATACTGTCAAATCACAAAAAGTTGAAGTTTTTGTCATTGATTGAGGAGAATTTATACCACGGATGTCATCCACAGTGATAAATGATAGTGTAATAGCATAAAAGCTTGAACAAGTTTGGTTTTTCCAAGGTTAGTCACAGTCCTAGCTGAGAGAAAGAGAAAAACACATTACATTATGTAGTTTATGCTTAAGGTGGACCTGAAATTGCCAAAATACACACCAATTTAGTGGAAACTTACCACCCAACAGAAAAAACAAATCCCATAGTAGAAGCAACCTTTCCCCTTTTCAAGGCTTCAATAATAGGTTTTGCAATTTCAATACCTTTTCCTGCACATTAATAGGTAATATCATAATAACACAAAATGTATTACAGTTACAGAAAAGTCACAATTTTTATTCATCTGAACTCAAACAGACATGATATTTGATTGAAATCAGACACCACATAAAATGGTGGCCACCCTTTAGGTTACAGAGTCAAACATCTAAATGTTCCAATATAAGTTCCTTTATAATGCAAGAAAGTCATAACATATATCCCTTTTGAAAGGAAAGGGAAAAACATTATTACCTTTGGGTTGCATAGTTCCAGCTAAAGGAGAAGTGTTGGGACAGAGTGTGGCAAAAGCCTTCGACGTGAACCTTTGACGGTGGCGAGCCTTCGAATGCTCAAAAACTGAAAATATTATGTTTCGAATCACCATCAAACTCAAAAAAGAAGACCTAGAGTAACCAAAAAAACCCCACAGAAAAAAACATATATAAACTTTTTTATAGAAGAAAAACTAAAGGAAGGAAAAAGGGAAGGGAAAGAAAAACCCAAACCATGCTTCGCGCTCCTCTTCGAGTGACTTCGCACCAGCTTTAATAAAGGGTTTTGTTCGCGCCCCTCAATCATCCTCTTTTGTAGCTTCAATCTTTGTAGGCAGCCTCTGGTCCATTGAATCGAGCCTCCTAGTCCATCGTCGCGAAGGAACCATGGAACTCTCTTCCAATTTCTCTCAATCCTCTCGAACCCTAGCTTCAAGGGTTTTCAATTTTGGGTGAAATTCTCAGTTAGGGAGAAACTGTGGTTCACAGTTAACTGCACTTAAATTGTGTAAAGTTCAGTTTGTTTTAATTGAATTTTATAATATTTTAATTAGTTTTAGTTAAAATAAGTTTAGTTTTTTTAAGTATAATATAATTCAGTTAATTGTAGTTCCAGTACATTTTGGTGAATTATGCCCAACTCTAAATATAGTGGCACGTTGCACATAACTAGTGCCACATCATTAATGAATTAACTCCGTTTGGTGATACTTAACGGAAGGGACAAATTAGACGCAAATTTTACTAATTGTGGACATATTCCAAACACTTTTAAAAATGGTGACTGAATTGAGATTAGGCAACGAAAGTGGGGACCAAAAAGGCTGTTAAACCTAAAAATAAGTTATGTGGAAATCCTTAATTATTTTAATAAAATAACTATAGACCATTTATCCTCTCAAACAACATCATCCTTTCAAACAAAAGAAATATCAAGTTCGGATTCATGGACTCTTGATTTAGGAAGTCAAAAGTATTATGGATGCATTTGCGGTTTAGGTTTGAGTCTTTGTCCATCTAAAATCTTTGGAATCAATGGTTGTTGCCATAGTGGTTCATCTTCACCTTCTCCTTGTTATTTAAAATTACAAACTCAAGTCATACATATTTTATCAATATTTACTTATTTTATTACTTTTATAATAACTTGGCAAAAAATGTTCTTACTTTTTAAATAATTTTTTTCATTTCAAATATCTTCAATAACATCACAAGTCAATGAAATGAAGGCAATCATGACCTTTATATTGCAAAATTATCATGGTCAATTGTCTTCACATATTAACATTTTTCAACTATCATCAGTAATAATTCTTAAATTTGTCTAATAATTTCTTTTTAATATATTATCGACTAACTATTGTTTTTATTGTAAGTATATGATCAAGAAGTGTACTAAATGATGAAGAAAATGAAGAATAATAAGATTAATTATTGTTATTCAGACATGTTTATTTTTCCTTTTATAATTGAACATATGTTTTTTCTTAAGTTTACAAATTATTTGTATTCTTAATATTCACAGTTATTTTATATAGTAATAATTACTTTTTGGTTTCATATTATTATGATTTATTATTAACATGCTAATCAAATTAATCAAATAATTTAAATTATAAAAAAATTAAATTATTTGCATTACCAGCGGTTTCTGAAACCGAAATAAGTAAACTTAGAAATTTATGACATTTTTGGGCAACCCACACAAGTCCTGACAATTTTTGGTAACCCCAACAACTACTGACGATTTACAGGAACACTCGCAAGTAACAGCAGTTTCTATAAAAACTCCTACAACTAGCCACGATTTCAGAAACTCCCGTAAGTGGTGATGGTTTTTACAAAACCCCGCAAGTAACGACGTTCAGAAATAAATTGCCGAAAATTATTGACCAATAGTGATTTTCCTAACAGTTTTGCCAATCACGGGAAATATATTATCTTGAGTTAAAATCCAAAAATAAATCCCTGATAAAATCACATATTTTTGTAATGATTTACAAATTGTTTGTTGTATATTTATGTCAGAACCATTAAAAATCCACTCAGGGTTCGTTTTAGTGGAGTTCACGTGTCAAGAGGGTGGCTCGACACTCAGATGGTGGAAGGCAGGTGCAAGCAACTGAGTGGATGTTCATTTGACGTTGGAAGGAAAACTCTGATTTTCAGAATTTCACGTCACTCTCTACATGCACACTTCTTCCCAGATTTCTGATAATCTCCATTCTCTCCTCCTTTTCTCTACATCTTCTTCATCTTCTCTCTATGAAATCCTCACCGTTTCTTCCTACGATCATCACTCAGGCACCATTTCTACTCCTCCGGTGTCAAGAGCTGCAGTTTGAACCGATCGGTTTTGAGTTCTGAACTGGTAAGTTTTTCTCTTCGCTTAGTCGTACGTTTTCTGACACATGCAAGCCAAGTTCTGGTTGCATGAGTTTATCATCTCATTCTAAGCACCTTTTTGGCCTTTTGCTTGGTTTAGTTTCATAAAGCGTGAGCCGTAGGATTCCAAGATTTCTGGTGGTGAGCTATTCTATACAAGCTGTGAGCGTTCGGTCACATTAGAGGTAAGGGAAGCTTATATAATTTAATTTGTATGTTTTCTTATATTGCATGTACATTCGTTAAGTTGTTGAATTAATATGAAATATGATTGTTGTTATGTTTTGACTGTATGAAAATTTACTATGATATGGATGTATGAAATTATGAAGATAGATGTTGAGAAATGAATTGAGATAAATAATTCTAAGTATGAAATTCCCTATGATAATGTATGTTCGTTACTGAATGGTCTTTGACCGTTCGGTTTTTCTCGGGGACTCGTTTAGAACTGGATTCTTTCATTTGGAAGGAATTTCTGTTGAGGACCGAGTGTCTTCGTCTAGTAAAATTTGTGTATAGGCGTTCAACCAAGGATATTCGTTCCTTGGCATTCTGATATAAATTTAAGTATATCTATTTGTAGTAGTATGTCAGTTCGTTCTTGAACATGAGTTAATTGATATCGTATATTTATCTCTTTATTCTATAAATTAAGTTGTGCTCGGTCTTACACCAAGCGCTCGTACGATTTAGTGCTAGGTCTTTCACCAAGTGCTCGTACTATTTCATGCTAAGTCTTACACCAAGCGCTCGTACGATTTAATGTTAGGTCTTACACCAAGCGCTCATTCTCTTTTCTGTACTCTATCTTGATGATAAGAGCGTTCGTCCAAACTCAGTTGTGTTCACTCTCTGCCGTGCTCGGTCTTTGACTAACATTTGTTTTTCTTGATGTTAAACTCAATAAGCTAAGTATTTATAAGCGTTCAGTTTCTTCATGTGATTCGTTTAAGTATTATTCTTTAAATGTCTTGTAGTGTCTGTCTCTATTGGTTTAGGCCTAGAGTCTTAGTACTCGGCTTAGGCTTTGTTTCAGTAGGGATGTGGAGA
>NW_025903864.1:0-11546 GCF_018835915.1 Vigna umbellata
AACATGTTAATAATATACTCTTTAGAAAACCCATTTAATATATTTTTATTAGTAATTAAACTTGGCTGAAGATTTTGAAATCGTAAGAGACTTGTTATATAAAAGAGTAAGAACCATAAATTTAAATAGTTTTTAATAAATTTAACAAATGACAAAAAGTGTGCTGAAAAATGCATTATTTAATATATTTTTCTCCCTTAATTTGATTAAAAGTAACTCCAATGGATGACGAATCTTAAAGGGTGTATTGTAAATTCATGAATGCAATATTCTCCGTTTAATAATTTCATCTTTATGCTGCCTTTCGTCCTTGACAAGACACAACTCAGCTTTACTCTGTTGCTGAATGGGTAGAACGTTTTATTCAGAGTTTTTATTAGAACTCACAATATAAGTGATATTGATGGCGTACTAAATTCAATCTCACTTCTGGAAGCTTGCAAGAAAAACAATCAACTTTAAATCCATTACAAAAGGAAAAAAAATAATTATTTCAAACTTATCTATCCCAATCAAGATCAGCATCATATATTTGTGAAAGATAACGTAGGAATCAAGTCCTGAAATATAAAAAGTGCTACACTTGACGGAGCCTGGTGCAAAACACATTTCACATCTGACATCACTGAATAAGGAAGTCCATCAATTTTAGGTTTAAAAGACAGAGACATATGTAATGTAATACAATTGAAAAATAATAAGAATAAAAGAGGGAGAGGAGGAGGGGAAAAGTTAAAGCCTGAAGGATCAAATGACTGGTTGATTCTTGAACCCAAAGCTTACATTACCCACTTCTGCCATCCTTGTCTTTTAAGCAAAAACTAATACCAAATGCAAATACTATCCCCACTCACACCAAAACTTCTTTCTCAACATTCATGAATTTTGCTTCTTCATTCAGTTTATTATCCAGGAATCTCTCTCCTCAGTAGTCTAACTTGTTTGATCTATACTGAAAGGTATATTCAGATCAAATGGGTTCATTCCAGACACCAATTGGAATGAGAAGTTCCACATTGCTGGAGACTTCGTGTGGGTTCCTGTTACAGGAACTGCAGGCAAGAGGCTTATTTTTTTCACATGTATTATGTATGTGTTTTGATAACCCCTGTTACATTTCATGTTTTCTTATCCTGAATGAATTTAGATTATATGGGATGAAGTTGGAGAAGATAAGTTCGAAAGGGAGAAGGTTCTTCTGGATTTGGAGCAGGAGTGCCTTGAGGTTTACAGAAGAAAAGTTGATAGAGCCAATATATCTAGAGCTCGTCTGCATCAGGAAGTGGCCGAGGCAGAGGCTGAATTTACTCACCTTCTTTTGTCCCTTGGTGAACGATCTCTACCTGGACGGGTATTTATTCCTTTTAATAATCTGCAGTTGGTAGTTAAACAATCACAACTAACAGCAATGATAAGCAAATAGGATCCTATTTGACACCATCTAAAATGAACATGTCCTAGTTAATTAGTGTCAGTTACAAATTATTGATTGAATAACATTTATGCTTTTAAGTACTTCTCACTGTTCAAATTCGATACCATCTTCTATTATGAGATAAGTTTGAAAAATATATTAGAAAATAGATAAGATGCTGAACCAAGCTTTAGGACGCAAAAATAACATTTGCAAGAGAATCTTCTTAAATGTTACTTCAGTGATAAAATTTATGCTTTCCACAAGACATCGTGAATCAGTCTGGACTGATGGCAGTACTAACTGAACAGCCGGAGAAAAGAGCAGGTTCACTGAAAGAGCAGCTAGATTCAATCACCCCAGCACTCCAGGAAATGCGGTTGAGGAAAGAAGAGAGGCTAAACCAGTTCCGAGCTGTGCAAGGTCAAATTCAAAAGATTTCTGCAGAAATTGCTGGTAACTCACACAATGAACCTTCAAATATTGTTGTAAATGAGAATGATCTTTCACTAAAAAGACTTGAAGAGTATCAGAATGAGTTGCAAAGGCTCTACAATGAGAAGGTACCTGTACCTTGACGCCATTTATGTTTTTAACCCATCGTTGAGAGGGGTGGTATCCTTCAAAATTGTGACATTTTAAATAATTTCATGTGATTTCATTTGAAGAATGAAAGACTTCAGCAAGTGGAGAAATACATAGACATGATACACAGCTTGTCCACGATCTTGGGAAAGGATTCTTCTGCAATCATCATGGAAGTTCACCCAAGCTTAAATGATTTGTGTGGAATAACAAAAAATATAAGTGACACTATCTTAGATAAACTCAATATCACAGTGGAGTCCCTCTTTGAAGAAAAGAAAAATCGGCTGGACAAGGTAGAATACTACTATTTTTCTGTGTTGTATGTAAACATTGCTAAATTTGAAAAGCTGTTGTTATTAAAGGAACTTGAAAACATCCGTTACCACTGATGGCTATAATGGTGAAAGTTTTTTTCCTTCAAAAATAAATAAATAAAAGAGACACTGGGGTATAAAAGTATTAAACTTTTGATATATTATTGGAGTACTATCGGTTGGGTGGGTACTGTAAAATAACTGCGTGAGGAGGCTTCAAGTATTTCATATTTTCCCCTTCACTCGTGTGCTTTCCATTTCACTAGTTTGTCATATTCTTGATATATTATATTTTACAGCTTCACCATTTAGGCAAAGCACTTTCAAATCTGTGGAACCTTATGGACACACCATATAGTGAGCGACNTTAAATAATTTCATGTGATTTCATTTGAAGAATGAAAGACTTCAGCAAGTGGAGAAATACATAGACATGATACACAGCTTGTCCACGATCTTGGGAAAGGATTCTTCTGCAATCATCATGGAAGTTCACCCAAGCTTAAATGATTTGTGTGGAATAACAAAAAATATAAGTGACACTATCTTAGATAAACTCAATATCACAGTGGAGTCCCTCTTTGAAGAAAAGAAAAATCGGCTGGACAAGGTAGAATACTACTATTTTTCTGTGTTGTATGTTAACATTGCTAAATTTGAAAAGCTGTTGTTATTAAAGGAACTTGAAAACATCCGTTAGCACTGATGGCTATAATGGTGACAGTTTTTTTCCTTCAAAAATAAATAAATAAAAGAGACATCTGGGGTATAAAAGTATTAAACTTTTGATATATTATTGGAGTACTATCCAGTTGGGTGGGTACTGTAAAATAACTGCGTGAGGAGGCTTCAAGTATTTCATATTTTCCCCTTCACTCGTGTGCTTTCCATTTCACTAGTTTGTCATATTCTTGATATATTATATTTTACAGCTTCACCATTTAGGCAAAGCACTTTCAAATCTGTGGAACCTTATGGACACACCATATAGTGAGCGACACCCATTTTCTCATGTAATCCATCTGTTGTCACTCTCATCAGCAGAAGTAACAGACCCGGGAAGTCTTACTCTAGAAATAGTCCAGCAGGTAGGTATCTAACTTAAATGATCCACAAAATGTCAGAAACTCATTTGTTTAAGAAACCCATAACTTTTTACAAGACTGAAGCTGAAGTCAAGAGACTGGATCAACTAAAAGCAAGCAAGATGAAGGAGCTATTCCAGAAGAAGCAGGAGGAGCTGGAGTTGATATGCAAGAAATCACATGTGGAGATTCCTTCAAGGGAAGAGATGAACAATATAATTAACCTCATAAACTCAGGTGAATCTAAGAAACTAAGTAATGTGTGCCTATTCCCTTTCAAAAACTGTACATGCTTATTTACTTTAAAACATCAGACTTGAAATTGACTTGCATTTACCACAGGGGAGATTGATCACTCTGATCTCCTCTTGAGCATGGATGAACAGATATGCAGAGCAAAAGAAGAGGCTTCTAGCAGGAAGGCTATCATGGAGAAAGTGGAGAAGTGGATGCTGGCCCGTGATGAGGAGCGCTGGCTAGAAGAATATAGCAGGGTTAGAATTTTAATTTGAACAGATCATAATAACTAGGTTTAAAGGGTAAGCTATCAATAGTATGTTTCACAATCCAAGTGTGCTATCAGGATGAGAATCGATACTCAGTCAGTAGAGGAGCTCACAAAAACTTGAGACGAGCTGAACGAGCCCGCATAATGGTCGGCAGAATACCAGGTACATTCATATACGATTAAAACAAATAATTTAGATCAACCGGCTGCAAACCCAAATGTACTTACAAACCATGATTGCGATTTCCAGCTTTGGTAGATATGCTAATAAAAATGACTAGAAGTTGGGAAGAAGAAAGAAACAAAGTTTTCTTGTATGATCAGGTAAGATATCTTACACTCAGCAATACTTAGAATATATATGCTCAAAAGGTATAGAAGAAACAGTCTAGATAATTCTTATAAGAGAATAAGTGAGATTTTGAATATTCAGAAAACATCCAGCATTTAAGAGAGGCTAAATAAATATGCTTAATGAATCTCATCACAATATAATCCTTGATGTTACAGTCGTACACACTGTTAGTGTCTCAGATAAACTGATTGCTATCAAGTATTAAAAATAGAGAAAACTTGCCGGTGCCATTCTATGAACAGATTGCTTTTATCATATAATCAAGCCATTTAATATTGAAGATTGAACTTTCCTTTAATAAAAACACTTAACATACGGATACAAATGGGAACCTCTTCCTTATAAAGCCAATGTCAAATTCTTAACATAGGAGCAATAATGAAATTCTAGCATCTTTTATTACGAAATGTGCCACATTGAAAACTCAGTCAAACAAGAAACACCATAAACCATCTTATATAGCAGTGTTAGCACCTCCAAAAAAAATGATAAAAGAAAACTTAAGCAAGAGCAAATCATGCTGCAAACTGCTAGACTACTAGCTTTATTTATGTTGACCTGAAACGTTTTCAGAAGCCGGAGAATGTATCAATTTCTTTACTCTTGGACCAGCATTTGTGAATTCCCCTTTATTAGTATGATGCTGTGGTTTGTTGATTTGATAACAGCATAAACAAATGATATCTACGTAGGTACCTCTGATGGCTATATTGGAAGAATATAATGTACTACGACGAGAAAAAGAGGAGGATATGAAAAGACAGCAGGTGGGTGTTCGATAATACAGTGACAGACAGCTTCATACATCAGTTTGAACATCAAATTTTGTTCAAATTAAGTTGTTTGTGAAAAAGTTCTTGCCACGTGAATTGCTATGCCCTAACAACCTTATCCCTACCTCATTTTTTGTGTTTGGTTTTCAGCCTTGGGAAAAAAAGAGGATTCAAATCCAAGTAGTTGAGCGAGAAAATACTTATACGTCAAGACCCAGCACCAGCAGCAGACGTCTTCCAAGTAGAAGCTTGAATGGAGCTTTAGACAGTTCTGTGATCATGAACAAAAGGCTTTCTATGGGAATCCAACAGTTGCCATCCAACAGCATAAACTCAGGAAATCAAGGCGTGTCCTTCATTAAGGATGGAAGCAATGCCCTAAGGAAAAAGATTTTTGGCGACCCTGCCTTCACCTCTCAAATGCGATGAGGCATCATCTGCAGTGTCAACACACTATATACCATTTTCCCCTTACATTTCTTTGTCATAAACCAAGATTTTGACTGAAATTGCTTCAGAAACCTTCCTTTCCAAGAACACTGTTGTGGACCTGAAAAAAAATAAGCATGGAGATTTTAATGTACTTGGGTTCCCTAATCTTAAGTTGCCGTTTCATTGTTTCACTTGCAATTTTTGCATCGTGGGTTCCTGTTTCAGCACCAGGATAGCAAGATGCATTTCTTGATGTAGATGTACTCTAATCTCAAAATAATCTCACGAATTTGAATAATTATATCTGTTCTTGTATTCACGTTGCAACACATTCAACATGATTTCACAATGATAAACAAATTCTAGTTCAACGTGTACTGAAAGGTATAACTGCTCCCTTACAAAGTCGTTATATAATCTTTGCCAACTACAAACAAGCAAACCAAAGCAAAGTTGCCAAGGACCTGTTTAGATACGACGTCAGAAGAATTTTTTACCGCTGTTCAACCACAAAAAAATATATATATTTCAAGTCAAGAATACAAACAAAAACTATATCAATAACCAAACAATCTTCATACATAACTAATTATAATTCCTCTTTCGCATTGTTAAATGTTAAGTGTTATACCTGATTATGATCGGATACAAAATCTTAATTGCGAGTATAAACAAACATAACCCTAAGACTCATGTACGGGAAATGGCAATCGAGTTTGAGAAGGAGCTTCAGGCGATTGAGTTTCAGAAGGAACTTCAGGCGATTGAGTTTCAGAAGGAACTTCAGGCGATTCAGTTTGAGAAGGTATTTCGGGCGCTTGAGCTTGGGCAGGAATTTCAGACGATTGAGCTTGGGCTGGATTTTCAGGCGATTGAGCTTGGGTTGGGTTTTGAGGCTCTGGCTTTCGGAAAAACTGATCGATGCGACGAGTACCAGACGGCGCAGCATCAAGTTTGGGACGAACCACGGGCTTGGCGGGCCCATCGGGTTTGGAGGGCTCAGACGGAGGCGGAAGATCATCGAGGAGAAAATCCCTGGTTGGCTGGTGCCTCTTAACGGCCATTCTCACGTGTTCCAGATTCACGGTCTTCCGTTTCTTTTCAATAGCAACTTTGGCAGATTTTTCAGCCAGAAATTGGAGGAACAACTCTGTGGAGCGCGACACCAGGAACAACGCTTCTGAACTCACTCTCTTCACATCCTTGTCCAGCGTCATGATCTTCTTAACCCGACTCTTCGGGAATTCGAGTTCAATCGACACCCCGTTCTCTTCTTCCTCCGCCATAGCAATCATTCAACTCTCTCTTCTCTTTTTACGGTGAAGTTATAGATAGACAGGGTTTTCAAATTGGCGGGAACTAGAAATTATCAGGGGTAGTATCGTCTTTAGACTACCCATTCCCGCCATTCAAAAAAGAAATATGAAGTGGGACGTATTGGGCCTTTTTGAATTTTTGGCCCAGGCCCTTGTCCAGGTCAAGTCTCTTTCCGCTTAGTATAATGGACTGCTGGAGTCTGCAGTTGCAGACACGGGCATTTGGCGTTCTGCGATCACAGAAGGGAATGGAGTATTCTCACGATGATTTCGATCGGTTACTGTTATTCGAGCACACGCGGAAGACCGCTGAAGCAAACTACGCTAAGAATCCTCTTGACGCTGATGTACGTATTGTTCTTCGCTGACCTAATATTCCTTCCTTACACTTATGCTTGTGAGTTGCTTTGCTCATACTCGTACATGAAATGAAATTGTTGCTAGTGTTGTTTTTCTGTTATTAGTCAATGTCGCATTACGTTATGTAAAATAGGAACGCCAAAACATAGATATAATGAAATTATCTTCGAACTGAACTTTCACCTCAGTAATGAGCAAAATGCAGGCTTGGTTTTACGGATCATGCAGATTATTGAGGTGAAACTTCAATTCTGATTGGAGAATAACCCCTAATTTACTGTAACTAAGTTTTATTGGAAATTATGTCTATGGAGTTATGCGTTTTTGTGGCTTTGTAGTTTAGAAAATAGCTTAGGTTTATTTTTTCTTACAGAAATACCTGGAACAAAAGTAAATGTGTATAATCTTGTATATGAATATTCATACAGAATCTGACCAGGTGGGGGGGAGCTCTGATCGAGTTGTCGGCTTTCGAGAAGCCTAAGGATTCTAAGGCGATGATTAATGGTACATAGCGTGATAAATTGAGCAAAATTTAGAAGTGAATTTTTGTTTTGGCATAGTGATGGGCGAGTTACTAAGATTGATTGTTTTGGGCTTTGGTGGGAACCAACCATCTAAACAGATGCCCTTTCAAAGCTGGAAGAGGCTTTGCTGATCAATCCAACGAAGCACGACACTCTTTGGTACTTGGGAAATGCACACACGTCATGTGGGTTTCTAACGCCGGATATCAGTGAGGCAAAGGATTATTTTGACAAGGCACATGAGTATTTCCAGAAAGCTTTTGATGAGGTAATGCTATGTTTGATTTATGTGCATTCTTCTTCGTTATTATTACAGGTTGTTGCAAATCCAGTAGATACTTAGTGGTGGTTCTGAAATTGTAGGATCCTGAAAATGACCTCTATAGGAAGTCCTTGGAAATTGCTGTGAAGGTAATGGAATTGCTATGACCTCTGTATCAATATTATTTTTGCAACTCATTTAATTCTCGTGTTCCAAACTTTACATAAAAATATCAAATCAGCTAAAAGTACCTTGTGATGTTTGTTGTGACCCAATGAACGTTTAAATATGTTCTCAACATTTTGATTTTAGTAGCATCAACTGTGTTAACCTTTTTATCAACTCAAAACATCGTACCCTTCTTCAACTCCATAAGCATTTGTAAAAGAAAACACATCATCATTCAACAGCATGGAAACTCTATGAACCGTATATACCAGACAAGCTTATACACTAATCCACATTGTACAAAGCCTCAAATATCCCCTCAGCCATTGCTGGAGAAACCACATGAACCAGCCCTGTTTCCTCATTTTAACCGACCCATATAACCCCTGTTATCCAAACTGCAACATCCATGAATTATCCACAAATGTTAAATGACCCAGTCGTGAACCATCACCATGAGCATCCATCACACTTCCTTACCTGCACCACTATACCCAAAATGCTCAGCTTTGAATTTTGATTCCATTGAAAGGCCCAACATCCATTGCCTTTTATGTCATTCATTCTTATTATTTACTTGTCAATGTATGAAAAACTTTAAGATTTAAGTGCATTTAAATTGGGGGTTTCCGTAGTACGAGTATTCAAAAAGAGAGATCAGATTTTAATCTTGGACTTAACATTACATGTGTACTTAAGGGAACAATATTAGTTGTCTGATATATCAGTTCTTCTTTTGTTTATTATTGATTTTGCTCTAATCGCAGGACTCCTTTGAGACTTGAGTTTTTAGGTAGGTATATATCTTTTTAAATTACTGTAGAAAAATAATGATAAACAGATTGAATATATTATATCTTTGTTTAGGGTGAAAACAATAAAATAAACCAATCAAACTATGCATGTAACCAAAATACAAAAAAACACATGACAACTTGAGAAGCCAAACCTTTTTCTTTTTTTCTTTAATTTCGTTTGTTTGCTTGGTTGACTGTATGGCGATGGGTGTAACCGTTAACCACATCAAAAGGTGACGTCTTTACTTTGTTTGTTGAAAGTTCACTCTACATGAATTATGCAAATAATTTCTTAATTGCTGTTCTTGCATTAATAAGAAAAATACGAAAGTGCCAAAAACTAATTTTTTCCAATTAAAACAATTAGCTAGGGTTTGATTAGACTTCTATGTGATATTTATAAAGGGTCATTTGAGCCACAATGCGGTGATCCAGATATTTCATAATTTTGTTTTGATGTGAAAAGTAAACTAAAATTTGTTGAAATTGTATAACTCGGTGACTCAAAATTTGTAAATTCAATCAAATCAAATGAACTTTCGAAAATAAGATCTTTACAATTTACTAAAATTAAAACTAGTTAATCCATAAACCTTTTTTGAGAACGCGACTGAGTTCTCCAATCCTTTAGAAGATACGTAGATGCAGAAATTTTCTCATTAGGCTATATATTATTTTCATAATTTGGATCTTTTGAGAATAATTATTTTGTTTCCTTTGTTTTATTTCATTTTCAACAGTAAAACGAATACTTAATCTTTATTAATTATTTTTACAATTTAGTTTTGGTTAACCATTTCTAACCGGGAATATCTTAAGGGTACAATGTTATAATTTGTCATCATTCCTTGAGGAAAATTACACTTTTAAGCTTAATATCTATCTTTAGAAGCTAGTTTTCAAAAAAAAAAAAAAATATATATATATATATATATATATATAAATTAAAAAAAACTGATTAATAAAAAGTGATTGCTACTTTATATATTAATTTTAAAAAAAAAAAGTTCTTAGTTACTTGTTGTCTTAACACCCTCCATCAAATCGGGGATAAGGCCTTGTGTTTGCTTGTGTATGTTTGTGATTTCACATTTCATAACCTTTATTCACACTTATGATAAATAAGTCTTACTGGTAGAACAGCTTAGGTATTTTTTCTATATGCAATCAAAGTAATTGCTTTCTTCATTCTGTTTTTTTCTGATAATATTGTTTAATTATATATTTTCTACTCTGACGGCTTGCTGTGAACCATGCTTCATAGGCTCCAGAACTACACATGGAGATCCATAATAACGAGCTTGGTCCGATGAGTAATGCGGGATCCTCTGCTACTTCAAAAGGAAAGGTTGTATATATTGAAACTTTATTGTATTTGATTAAAGTTAGTCTTTGTATTACACGTGCATATTGATGACCTAAAATCAACTTCAACCTGCTCTGTCTTGTTAATGGAAGTGGCTTCTTGATAATTTCAAAATGCTCAAATGGAGTTTTTGTTTTAGTTCTGTGGAAAAAGCCTTGTATGAAAAGTTACTCATGATTATTATATATGAGATTATATGTATTCAATAATCTATAATGGAGCATGTTATTTCTGATAACCGATCCATGTCTGCTTTAGCCTTTTTATGGAAGAACCTTAATGTCATCGTTTGTCTCATCTCAGGAATCTAAACGGCAGAAGAACAGTGACTTTAAGTATGACATATTTGGATGGGTTATTCTTGCGGTGAGTATAGTAGCATGGGTGGGAATGGCCAAATCTAACATTCCACCGTCACCTCCTAGATAAACATTTTTCTTTGATGCTTTACCTAAGAAATTGGTGATAGGTTGTGTACTTTAGACTGGAACTTGTGTGGTGTTTACTTACTGACTTCATTTATCATTAACTTATTTTTTTTGCCGTCCAAAAGATTGGCTTTTTAAGAATGCTGTTTTTTTAGCATAAGTCGTCAAAGTTTCTCCATACTGATTTCATTTGTCACTTTTTATGTCGACAGCCTGATTTCATTTATTTCTGTATGTCCTGTTATTTTTATTTTTATTTTTGTAAGATTGTTAATCACTGTACAATGGTATTTTGATACCTAAAATTTTTTATACCCATTTTACACAATCATTCACTATTTATTTCGTATGATGTCGTTTCAATTCACATGTATCCAAACATCTTTAACCATCAAATTCTTAAATAATATGCCAAATCGTATTTGTTTTGGTACTTCGTAAGTGGTTAACTTTCTATTTTTTTTTTAATATTAGTTTATTTTATACAATTTTTATCCTTTGAGATTTGCATGTCAGATAGGGACATTGAATTATTGAAAACATTTATGGTGTCTAAATCAGACTTCAAATAAAAATGAATGAATAATTTAACTTTAAAAATAGACCTGTAGCACAATGTAAGTTGTTATAAATAAGCTATAATTTTAATTTATATATTTAAAGCTAAAAATATATTACTTATACACTTAATTTGTATTTGTTATAAATATGTTTAATCATATGGAATGATTACTTTTCTGCGCATCGTATATGCAAAAACATATTAGCTATGATTAAAATCCATTATAAATGAAAATATTCAATGTTTGGGGGATTATAATGAAAGTTTTAAATTTGATATGGGGTTATCTTT
>NW_025903864.1:14855-29360 GCF_018835915.1 Vigna umbellata
GTTGATTACACTACTTTTTTTCAACCGCCTCAACAAGCAAAGTACTGTTCAACCCTAATTAATTGATTAGATTATACTTTTAAAAAAAATTAACCCAACTCAATCCATAATTACGTCCAGAAAAACTTGAAGTCCTGAAGCCTTCAAGAACAACATAGAACAAAATCTGGATAACACTCAAGCTTTTTGATTCGCAATCGAATTTCAAATTGGTTCATCAGTTCATGGTTCGTATTTTTGGTACATAAACAACTATTTACACACACCCATTCATGGCGAAAAGGTCCACCACTCTCTTTTAATGGTAAGAATAATTTGAGATGGCAAACGCTCATTGGTCACCATGCCATTACTCATAAGGGAAAGCAATCCAATTGGTCGTGTATAATGGCCACTAACACACATCGAAATTGGTGTACGTACGTGTCTAACGTGTGTCCTATGTCAAAAAGTTGCATAAAGAAGATTCCCCTTACATTTATTTTCTTCACCTAAGTTTCTTCGAAATTGTGACGAGCAATGTTTTCTTCTATCTCTTGGGAATTCTGCAAAGACAACCTGCTTTATTTGCTTTTTGTATTAGTTAATACTTTTTCTTTGGAGATTGGATTTGCGCTAATGGTCTTTTCCTTCAACATGGGATTTAATAATCATTATAATCACTTCATAGATCATTCATATGTATTTGGTGCTTTCATCCACTAATCACTTCGCTCTACAAAGTATATATATTTATGCTATTTGAAAATGACCCTCTCAATTCAACAAGAATAATAATACTAATTAATAATAATAATTTGAGTGACTAGATTCATAGGCATGGGCGGAGCCACGCGTTCTTTAACTTATTTATAGATAGAGAGGGGTCAATATGTTTTATTATTATTATTATTTATTTTTTTTTGAAAGATGGTAAAAGTTACTTGCTTTACTTTCAAGCTGTTATTTAATTGTGTGAGATGTACTTTTCAATAAATTAAATTTATGTAATGTGAGAAAGATTTGTGATTTAGATATTATGGATGAAAAAAAAAGATTCTTCTGCAAATTTGATGAGAGAAATCGTATAAGAAACAGATTTAGAATTTATTTGAAGTTTTGTCTATGAATAACATGTTAATAAGATATACACAACACGTATTCAAATGAGAAAAAAAAATGTTTAGATTTTATTACTATTTAACATATTAAAAAAAGTATATATCCACAGTAATTTCTCGAAAAATAAACTACAAAATATAAAGTATTAGGAGCTGACTGGTGCACTGTCTATCAATATTCTCCAAAAGGCAACTGAAGAATTAACACTGTTATTTCCATCAATTAAAAAAATTGTTATACCAGTGGGCACGCAATATCATTAATAATTGAAGGCGAAGAAGAAAATCTTTTGCTAGTAAAGTAGAAAGCACATACATATCTCCATTATAGTTAGTTTTATAAGTATAGTGGAACGAGAATCCTTCCCATGATGTTTCTGGGATCTGGCTGACGTAGCTAATATTCTTTTCGCAAAAAACTGGTCTTCTGCAGAATATCTCACATCCCAAATCTATGTATATAACTTTAAAAAAACTATATAATGCGACTTGATGTTATTTTTCTGACATGAGAATCGCAGTATGAGACCATTCAACATTTTATATATATCATCATTTCCCTTTAAAGCATTCAATATCAACCATGCATCAAAAGTAATCAAACATAATTAACCCTTTAAGCTTATAATCTCATCATTATGTGCTTCATTAAACATGCTTAGTTACTGTTGCCACTAAAATATTTAACGTCGTAATCCTTAGGCAAATATAACATGCAAGTGAAGGGCTTAACTTCACCGTGGTTATCCAATTAACCAGAGTTAAAAGTTAACTTTAGCCACTTTTCATGTAATGTAGTCTATATATAGCATGCATTGATCCACACACGTTGCAACCCAACAAACTCGTCCTTCCTAGTCATGATTCCGACACTCGAAACAATGTTCCAAAGCACCTTCTCTTGGTCCCTCATCACTGGTTTCCTCTCAACGCTACTCGCTGCTCTTGCTATCTCCTTCAACTACTGGCTTGTCCCCGGGGGGTTCGCATGGAGAAAACATCAGAACCGTTACAAACACCATGCAAAACTCTCTGGTCCAATGGGCTGGCCCGTATTAGGGACCCTGCCTGAAATGGGCTCTCTGGCCCATACAAAACTTGCTTCCATGGCCACTTCCCTGAAAGCAAAGAGGCTCATGACACTCAGTTTGGGAACCAACCGAGTTGTTATTAGCAGCCACCCGGAGACCGCGAGAGAAATTCTTTGCGGGTCAGGCTTCTCAGACCGACCCGTTAAAGAATCGGCAAGAACGCTGATGTTTGAGCGAGCCATCGGATTAGCTCCATATGGGACATATTGGCGTCACCTTCGTAAGGTGGCGACCACGCACATGTTCTCTCCGAGGAGGATTTCTGATCTGGAGAGCCTCCGACAGAGAGTGGCGGGTGATATGGTGAGGAAAACGTGGAAGGAGATGGAGATGAAAGGGGTGGTGAAGGTTCGAGGGATATTGCATGAAGCGTCCCTGAGTACCATGTTGGAGAGTGTTTTTGGGATCAATAATAATTGTATAGAATCAGAAAGAGAAAAGATGTTGGGAGATATGATCAAGGAAGGGTACGAGTTGATTTCCACGTTTAACTGGGAAGACTATTTCCCCTTCAGGTTTTTGGACTTTCATGGCGTGAAGAGAAGGTGTCACGGATTGACGACTAAGGTTAAGAGTGTGGTTGGTGAGATTGTGGAAGAAAGAAAAACATGTGAAAAGCTGGTTGGGCAGACTGATTTTCTCAGCGCTTTGTTATCGTTGCCGGAAGAAGAACGAATAGGTGAATCAGATACAGTAGCTATCTTATGGGTAAGCAGTACTCAAGCACACTTGCTAACGTTAACATTTTCCGATGTTTAATTATATCTCGTATTCATGAGTATGTTTTGTGCAGGAAATGTTGTTCCGGGGAACAGACACGGTTGCTATTCTTTTGGAATGGATTATGGCCATGATGGTTGTACACCAAGATGTTCAGATGAAAGCCCGCCAAGAGATTGACACGTGCATTGGCCGGAATAGTCACGTGCGAGACTCTGACATTCCGAATCTCCCTTACCTTCAAGCCGTAGTGAAGGAGGTGCTTCGGTTGCACCCACCGGGCCCATTGCTTTCATGGGCTCGTCTCGCGACCCATGACGTTCACATTGACAAAGTCCTGGTGCCTGCAGGCACAACTGCAATGGTTAACATGTGGGCCATATCACACGACTCATCGATCTGGAAGGACCCATGGGCCTTCAGGCCCGAACGATTCATTGATGAACAAGTGTCCATCATGGGGTCAGACATGAGACTTGCACCGTTTGGTGCGGGACGTAGGGTGTGCCCTGGCAAAACATTGGGCTTAGCCACGGTTCATCTGTGGCTTGCAGAGTTTCTTCACCGATTCATATTGGTTCCGGCGCAACCTGTGGATCTTTCAGAATGCCTTAAGCTCTCTCTGGAAATGAAAAAACCATTACAGTTCAAAGTGATCCCTAGGTACTCTTGATCACAACTTGGTAAATCCATGCACAATAAAGGTTATTGTTGTCCAAAACAAAAAACAAAACAAAAAAGTGTTTCATTGAGGTGGAGTTGGAAGTTATGAAACGCTATGAAAAAAAAAAAAAATAAGTACACAGTACAAGTTGAGTTTAAGGAAGTCGAACATAGACTAACTAATGAACTGTATTGTGTGTTATGTTGTTTTCAAAGTACGGGATGTTATTTTAGTATTATCAAAACTCACCCTATCACTCACGATGAAGGTTTTGGGAGATCTCTAGTTGAATCACACCAACCACCCCAAATGTGTAATGAATAAATATATGTATGTATATATTATCTATGTCGTTGTTTGATAGCAAGAAACTGAAATGGTTTTGATGGTAAAACTCACTGTTTAAGCCGTCAAGGTCACAATTTTAAGCGAAACATTATTGGAAGTAGGAAAATGGATAAACATAGAGAAAATTATTAAGGCTACTTTGTGATTAAATATTTTTTTCTCGAGCAATTTTAGATCGTGTATATGTATGTTAATTTTAGATCGAGCAATTTTCTCTCGATACTTTTATCTTACAACATTGAATATTTATTTTATCACGGTATTATTTTAGGATTTTTTTTCAAGAGATTTTGACAACAGAATGTGTTATATGTAATAATTTTAAATATTACAATTTGATGTAAAACTCGTAATTAAATACTTTTGTCTTACTCAGTGTTGCATTTATTATAATCCTGTAACTATATGGTATGATATCATTCAGTCTAATGTCAGTCATTCAATTCATGACATCGTAAATGAAGAGATATGATTTTATTACATATCAACTTGGCGAGTAAGATGCTTTGTGCAATAGTGAATTTTTAATCTTCTATCTTTGCTTGCTTCATTTGCATAACTCATGAAGTTACTGCTTTAACCAATACACATGTGTTCCTAAATGCAACTAGATAGTTGTTCTTAAATCTAATTAGATCATCTAGTTAGTGCACATGTATTATTTCCTAATAATGTAATTAGATTGTCGTCCCTAAATGCAATTAGATAATAGACACACAAACAATAATGGCAAAAGGCAATAGTAACACATTCGATCAACATCTTCAAATCGTAGAAAGACAAAGAAACCAAACAAATAGCTAAAAATGTAACCAATCTCACTTGTGTTTTCCCTTAATGTCACCCAAGACTAGGTTTGCGTTGGATTGAACAATGGGTTGCACAATGTAGTTGTAATTGTTTACGATGATTGAAATAAATACATTGTTTGATGAGATAATAATGATGTATAATTGTGAATGTCATGTCATATTGTAATATTTAAAATCATTACAGGTGACAAGTTCTTATTAAACACACGTTAAAAACACCAAATTTTTTTTAAATGTATCAAAGCAATGTCCATTTTACTATATAATCCTTAAAGTGAGAAAAATAATAAGAAAAACATATTTCAAGCATGCAAAACTATTTTTATACTTATTATTATAACAATTGTTTCAATTTTTGAGTGAGAAATTTTGAAATATTAGAAAAAGGTTGAGAACTAAATTTTAAATTTGAATTTCATAAAAGTTTAGTGTGAGACATAATACAAATTATATCAAAATTTCCGAACATATACAACTTATATCCATTCTTTCACAAGATAAACAGATTTGCTATCCATTAAATTCAATATTCATTGTTACAATTTTTTCTCTCGATTTATTAGGTTAAAAATAGGTGAGTTTTTCTAGTATTTATTTTTCGTAACATTTTTTTTTGTATTTTTTGGAATTAAAAACAAATTGATGTTGTATTTGTCTTTAATGAATTGAGAATGTTGGATCGAAATGTAAAATGTTAAAATTATGTAATATCATTATTAACTATCATCAACAATTGATAATAAAGACTCACAAGGTCCATATAATAATCACTTTATAAAGTTAAGATATATTAAATACAAACAAAACATCCTCAATAATGTATATCAAATTATAATTTCTCAACTAAACAAGTAATAATAATTACTTTAGGTTAGTCACCTCATTTAAAATATCATAAATTTAAATTAAGAAAAAATATATTATTTTCAAGGAAATAACTAAAAAACTATATTATTTACTATAAAAATAACTAAATTAACTTTAATTTATAAACATTGACTCAGAAGTTCCAATATATTTTCATAAATAAAGACTCACAATTAATTTATATTTACATGTTTCCAGATCTTAATTTCAAACTAAAAAGATAACTCCGAACTCATATAATAAGAATTAAAGAGATATTTCACCTGCAAAACCTTATTTAATTTTTTTATGGAGATGAACCAGCATCATGAAATACTAAATTTCAGTTTATATAATTTACAAACTGATCTCTTAAATAAAATAAAAAATATGTCACAGCACATCAAATAATGTAAAAAAAATCATCATTTTAAATTTTGTAAAAAGTTATATATATATATATATATATATATATATATATATATATGTTTATTTATTTATTTTTTCTTTAATTTTTTTAACTTATGTAACTTTCATACATACATGTTATTTTGTTAGTAACTTTTTATTGACGTTTGAAAAAAACAAAATAAAGTTTTAATAAGAAAAAAGTTAATAAATAAAAAAATATATAAATGTATTTTTGCTTTCAGTTAACAAATAAAGTTTTAATATATGTATTTTTACTTTTTATCACACTGATGGAACTATTTCTTCTTTAAAATTAATTTTACCCAAAATTGTATTATTAATATCCTGTCATGATCTATCTAATTTCATCTATCTTTTTGGAATGTTCTCTTTAGGTTAATTGGGGGAGATGATTTGGGTGGATTTGAGAGTAATTTTGTAATTGTTTTTTTGAGTGGATTTGTGGATAATTGAGAGTGGATTTGTGGGTAATTGAGAGTGGATTTGGAAATAAAGTTTGTGAGAATTAGTGTATGATTTGATTGATGTGATAGATTAAAAAAATAGTTTAATTGTTAGAAATGAAAGATTACCAAAATGTCCCTAGTTATAAATATAATATAAAATGTAATTTATTAATATTATATTTATTTGTAAAAATGTTTATATAGAGACAAAAAATATAAAGAATTTATAAAATAATTATTATTAAATTATATAAATTATAATGCAGTATAAAATGAATTTATTTTTTTCAAAATTTAGTATTTGTTTGTAATATAATTTACTACCAAGTCGTAAAAAAAATTTCGATAGGTAAGTGAGAGTGATTAATGTTAAAGAAACAAATAATTAAATGAAGTTATAATATTCAAGTACGTAAAATAAGTGGCAACAATTTAACATACAAATATATGGAGTAATAGGTAAGGTAATATATCAAACACACAATTCAATTTAAGGGAAAATAAGTAATGTAATACATAATTGGAATAAAAATTAACTTAGTCATCGAAACGGTGAAGAATCTTGTTAACATTCTGATTGAGGTTAGCAAATTGACGGTTCATGTCCAAAGAAAGGTTTGCCAAGTTATCTTCAATATGTTGAACCCGGACCTGCATTTGTTCCATACCATGCATTCGATGTTGCAAGTCTTGTACACCTTGCCACATTTGAGTCATCATATTAGGATTTGATGGAGGTGGAGGAGGCTGCACAGGGTATTCATGATGGTCTGTTTGGTCTTCTTCTTCATCATCAGCATGATCGTGTTGCCAAACACTGTTGACATTAACAATATGCATCCTCTTCAAAGAATTCATTGAAAAGTGATGTCGGGACCCTATCTGAGTGCACGCGTTGGCATCAACATGAACTCCACAATATTGCAAGATCCGTGTGATAAGGACACCGTATGGGAGGGGTGTGTCACTGGCCTTGCATTTAAGCATATGTTGCATGATGTGATGAGGCCAATTGATAGCTATATTATTTTTAAGCACCCATATCATAAAAATATCTTCCTGCAATAACCTAGCAAAATTCCCAGGTCGTGGAGTCAACATATGCACAATAACATAATGCAGAAGCCTATCATTCATATTCAAACAACCAACTGTTAAAACACCGTGACCACCCTCCAAATCTGGTATAACCATAGTAGCTAATGCCATGTCGCGGTCATATGGAAAGTCCTCTGGGATATTTGAATAACACAATTTCTTACCTTGGTACTTCAAGTTAGCTACATTCAACAAATCAACAGGTTTCAATCTAATTCTTTTCTTGTTCACCTCACTGATCAAATATCCATTTCCAGATATCTTCAGATTGGAATAAAATACTTTGATTAAATCTGGATAGTAGGGTCCCTGCAATGTAAGCAATTCCACCACCCCTTGAAATAGAAGATGTTGTTGAAAATATAACCCTGAACCGGTAAATGATTCAAAATTCATTATCTTGGGAACAACTATACTCCTTGTATAGAAATATGCTGCATAGTTTTCCATTTGATGACTGTGCGTGAAGAAACGACTCTGATCTAAATGTTCCTGTACAGATGGTCTTACATGGGCTGCATCTTCTGCCTCAATGAGGGTTTCTTTTCCCTTACGACTTTTTCTTGGCCTTTTGGTTGATGATGAGGTCATTTCACAGGTTCTTGAACAAAGTAAAACAGGAGACAACAACAAAGCTAGTGATAATAAATTACTTATATTTAACAATAAGAGTGAATAAGAACAAATCATTACATCGTATTTTTAAACATAATTTTAAAATCACAGATGGATAAAATAAAGATAATTCTTAATTAAGGTGACTATGACATCAGTACACATAATCGTAATAATAGTAGTGATATAAGCCTTCCTAACAGTCACCGCCCGATATCATTTTACATAATTTATTCCACCGCTTGTGTGGTGGAAGTCCCATCAACCTCTTTGTACATGTGGGGTTTCCACATAAGAAATCATAACATTGCTCTAGCAAATTTTCATCAGCAATGTTCATAGCACTAAGCATTTCATAAATGTCCGCCTCTGTATATGTGTAATTGGAGTTGCGACGGAGTATTTGATTTCTGTCTTCCATAGCTGTTACTTGACGCACGACTGCATCAGAGATCACACCAAAATGAACATTTGATGAGCTAAGCACACCAGCAAAACCATCCAGGCTGGTCGTCAACTTATCAAATTGAGAATCAATAACATCAACCATAGGTGCCTTTCTTTTTTAGTCGCGTGAAGATGAAGTACCACCGGATGGGACAGAAGGCACAGATTGAGTCTGTCCTGGACTATATTCATCTACAGATGGAGGAGGAGATGGTGGGGTTGGGTCTCTATACCTCATCCAATCAGGCTGTTCTGGAGTGTACTCAATATTTTGGTTCAAATCAACACTTACACGAGGCCCAACTCGCTGTCTTCGTGCTTGACGAGCGGTTCGGACACCAGTCCCTGTAGCTCGATCAGCTGCCCATAACTCAACCATTAAATCATACTGTTTTATGCTATTAACTCTCCACTTTGCCGCAGTTGGTCTGGACTGAAACATGTACAAGAAACAAACTATGAAGATATGACTTATAATAAAGACGACATAAATGTTAGTGTTGGTATAAATACCTGAATCAGGTCCATCCAAACTTCGTCCTCAGCATGAAATTTCATACTAACCGGGTTCCACGCAAATCCACTTAATCCAGAAAACAAGTCATGTACCTCACGCCATTTATCTTTCAAGACTTTCTGACGATTTTTTACATTATTTTTCGTAACTGCGACATACCCAAAGCTATCAAGATGATCAACTATGTTGCTATATGCCTGGGATGTCCAGCTACCGTCAACCCTATTACCGATTCGTGATTCCTCAANTTAAAAAAATATATATATATATATATATATATATATATATATATATATATATATATATGTTTATTTATTTATTTTTTCTTTAATTTTTTTAACTTATGTAACTTTCATACATACATGTTATTTTGTTAGTAACTTTTTATTGACGTTTGAAAAAAACAAAATAAAGTTTTAATAAGAAAAAAGTTAATAAATAAAAAAATATATAAATGTATTTTTGCTTTCAGTTAACAAATAAAGTTTTAATATATGTATTTTTACTTTTTATCACACTGATGGAACTATTTCTTCTTTAAAATTAATTTTACCCAAAATTGTATTATTAATATCCTGTCATGATCTATCTAATTTCATCTATCTTTTTGGAATGTTCTCTTTAGGTTAATTGGGGGAGATGATTTGGGTGGATTTGAGAGTAATTTTGTAATTGTTTTTTTGAGTGGATTTGTGGATAATTGAGAGTGGATTTGTGGGTAATTGAGAGTGGATTTGGAAATAAAGTTTGTGAGAATTAGTGTATGATTTGATTGATGTGATAGATTAAAAAAATAGTTTAATTGTTAGAAATGAAAGATTACCAAAATGTCCCTAGTTATAAATATAATATAAAATGTAATTTATTAATATTATATTTATTTGTAAAAATGTTTATATAGAGACAAAAAATATAAAGAATTTATAAAATAATTATTATTAAATTATATAAATTATAATGCAGTATAAAATGAATTTATTTTTTTCAAAATTTAGTATTTGTTTGTAATATAATTTACTACCAAGTCGTAAAAAAAATTTCGATAGGTAAGTGAGAGTGATTAATGTTAAAGAAACAAATAATTAAATGAAGTTATAATATTCAAGTACGTAAAATAAGTGGCAACAATTTAACATACAAATATATGGAGTAATAGGTAAGGTAATATATCAAACACACAATTCAATTTAAGGGAAAATAAGTAATGTAATACATAATTGGAATAAAAATTAACTTAGTCATCGAAACGGTGAAGAATCTTGTTAACATTCTGATTGAGGTTAGCAAATTGACGGTTCATGTCCAAAGAAAGGTTTGCCAAGTTATCTTCAATATGTTGAACCCGGACCTGCATTTGTTCCATACCTTGCATTCGATGTTGCAAGTCTTGTACACCTTGCCACATTTGAGTCATCATATTAGGATTTGATGGAGGTGGAGGAGGCTGCACAGGGTATTCATGATGGTCTGTTTGGTCTTCTTCTTCATCATCAGCATGATCGTGTTGCCAAACACTGTTGACATTAACAATATGCATCCTCTTCAAAGAATTCATTGAAAAGTGATGTCGGGACCCTATCTGAGTGCACGCGTTGGCATCAACATGAACTCCACAATATTGCAAGATCCGTGTGATAAGGACACCGTATGGGAGGGGTGTGTCACTGGCCTTGCATTTAAGCATATGTTGCATGATGTGATGAGGCCAATTGATAGCTATATTATTTTTAAGCACCCATATCATAAAAATATCTTCCTGCAATAACCTAGCAAAATTCCCAGGTCGTGGAGTCAACATATGCACAATAACATAATGCAGAAGCCTATCATTCATATTCAAACAACCAACTGTTAAAACACCGTGACCACCCTCCAAATCTGGTATAACCATAGTAGCTAATGTCATGTCGCGGTCATATGGAAAGTCCTCTGGGATATTTGAATAACACAATTTCTTACCTTGGTACTTCAAGTTAGCTACATTCAACAAATCAACAGGTTTCAATCTAATTCTTTTCTTGTTCACCTCACTGATCAAATATCCATTTCCAGATATCTTCAGATTGGAATAAAATACTTTGATTAAATCTGGATAGTAGGGTCCCTGCAATGTAAGCAATTCCACCACCCCTTGAAATAGAAGATGATGTTGAAAATATAACCCTGAACCGGTAAATGATTCAAAATTCATTATCTTGGGAACAACTATACTCCTTATATAGAAATATGCTGCATAGTTTTCCATTTGATGACTGTGCGTGAAGAAACGACTCTGATCTAAATGTTCCTGTACAGATGGTCTTACATGGGCTGCATCTTCTGCCTCAATGAGGGTTTCTTTTCCCTTACGACTTTTTCTTGGCCTTTTGGTTGATGATGAGGTCATTTCACAGGTTCTTGAACAAAGTAAAACAGGAGACAACAACAAAGCTAGTGATAATAAATTACTTATATTTAACAATAAGAGTGAATAAGAACAAATCATTACATCGTATTTTTAAACATAATTTTAAAATCACAGATGGATAAAATAAAGATAATTCTTAATTAAGGTGACTATGACATCAGTACACATAATCGTAATAATAGTAGTGATATAAGCCTTCCTAACAGTCACAGCCCGATATCATTTTACATAATTTATTCCACAGCTTGTGTGGTGGAAGTCCCATCAACCTCTTTGTACATGTGGGGTTACCACATAAGAAATCATAACATTGCTCTAGCAAATTTTCATCAGCAATGTTCATAGCACTAAGCATTTCATAAATGTCCGCCTCTGTATATGTGTAATTGGAGTTGCGACGGAGTATTTGATTTCTGTCTTCCATAGCTGTTACTTGACGCACGACTGCATCAGAGATCACACCAAAATGAACATTTGATGAGCTAAGCACACCAGCAAAACCATCCAGGCTGGTCGTCAACTTATCAAATTGAGAATCAATAACATCAACCATAGGTGCCTTTCTTTTTTAGTCGCGTGAAGATGAAGTACCACCGGATGGGACAGAAGGCACAGATTGAGTCTGTCCTGGACTATATTCATCTACAGATGGAGGAGGAGATGGTGGGGTTGGGTCTCTATACCTCATCCAATCAGGCTGTTCTGGAGTGTACTCAATATTTTGGTTCAAATCAACACTTACACGAGGCCCAACTCGCTGTCTTCGTGCTTGACGAGCGGTTCGGACACCAGTCCCTGTAGCTCGATCAGCTGCCCATAACTCAACCATTAAATCATAATGTTTTATGCTATTAACTCTCCACTTTGCCGCAGTTGGTCTGGACTGAAACATGTACAAGAAACAAACTATGAAGATATGACTTATAATAAAGACGACATAAATGTTAGTGTTGGTATAAATACCTGAATCAGGTCCATCCAAACTTCGTCCTCAGCATGAAATTTCATACTAACCGGGTTCCACGCAAATCCACTTAATCCAGAAAACAAGTCATGTACCTCACGCCATTTATCTTTCAAGACTTTCTGACGATTTTTTACATTATTTTTCGTAACTGCGACATACCCAAAGCTATAAAGATGATCAACTATGTTGCTATATGCCTGGGATGTCAAGCTACCGTCAACCCTATTACCGATTCGTGATTCCTCAATCATACAGTGTAGAAGATGTGCGTACATGTCCTCTGTCCACTTCATGAACTCTATAATAGGAGCAGAGGACTCAATGGCGGCTGCCTTACCTCTATTCATTTTAAACATATTTCATCAACAAATATGTAAGAAGTTAAATAGAAACATCCTTAATATAATGTTGTTGTCAAACACATAACATGAAATAGTCATACAATGCATTAAAATACAATAACTACGAGTTTTGATAATCTCGCCACATATGATCGGCTATAGAATCCCTAATATTACTACCAATCCTATGGTCATCTTCTATATCTTGAGATGATGAAACATTATGGTCTTCCATTTCATTCAACTCGTTATCAACTTCATCAAGTAATGACTCATCGTTATCCACGCCACGAAGGAAGTTGTGTAATATACAACAAGCTAGTATGATGTCTGTCATTGTCTCCAACCCATAGTGTGGTTCAGTGCCACTTGCAATGATAGGGAATCGTTTTTTCAAAACACCAAAAGTTCTTTAGATAACATTTCGCAGAGATGAATGCCGGTGATTAAACAACTCCCTTGCATTTTGGGGTCCTCTGTGTGTATATTCTTCAAGGTGATATCTTACGTCTCTATACGGAGTCAAAATTGTGGTTTTCAACATGAATCATGCATCACCGAGGTAGTATTTTCCTACAATTTTGCATAGAGAAAGATAATTAGTCACTCATACAATTTTAAAATCCTCGACATCGCTATGTAAACACTGACCTTGCGGGATAACCAATGGGTCATCTCGATCAAGAGCATTTTTTAAAATTCTTGAATCAGATGCAGTGCCTTCCCACTCAGCAAGAACGTATGTGAATTTCATGTCAAAATCACACGCCGCAAACACATTTTGTGTTGGCCAATCTTTTCTTCCTCGAAATCTCGCAGCTTCACTTCTTGGCACCTTAACCCTAACATGAGTACCGTCTATGGCCCCTAGACAATCCTAAACAAAAAAAATCAGAACTAATCATTTCATAACATGAAATTTTTACCATCCTTGGTTCAAATAACTTTTACAATAACAGGGAATAACTACCTTAAAGTAAGGATAAAATCGATTGTTGTTCAACACATGTGGATGTACCTCATTTCCTGATGGTTGAATTAGAAATTCAGATTCTAAACTTAAGATAGCGTCTAGGACATTGTGAAAGTGTCTGCTAACCGTCGAGCCTGAGCGATGCCAGAAAAATGCAACACTTCGGTTCTTAACATTATGGCCAATTATATGAAGAAATTCAGCAACTTGTTGTTCCACGGTCGAACGAATGGCATCCTTAACTAACTATGTTGATCTTAGTCTCTCACAGAGATTAATAAATGCCTCTGGACCCATCCTAATAATGTCGCGGCATCGATTAGTGTGAACAAGATATGACATTAATTGCTCCCTACGACGATCTCTATCAGGTAGGTAATTGCTTACACTACTGCAATCAGTAGAGTACATATTCAAGATACTCAACGCGTGTGCAACAATGCATAACATTGTTAATGCCGCCAATGAAGTGGTTATTTGCAAGTGTTGACGAATCATTGCTATAATATTGAAGTTTACACCAACCACATCGTCATCTACCTCTTGGCAGTCCAAATATGATAAATCTATAATTTCTTCCATCTAAATATACTTAAACAATTAAACATACTACAATAAAAGTTTAAAATTCATATATTCATTAAATAAAATACAAATATACATTAATACATTCAACTAATG